>JAPYZN010000296.1:0-36809 GCA_030522865.1 Psyttalia lounsburyi
TATTGCCTATTGACTTTTTTAAATTCCGCACTTCCCCTGTTAGATATCCGGTGTCAAAAATTTATTCCCACGAAAGTCAGCAAACTTCAGGGTCATCTATATTTGACATTATTTTCGTGCTATTGGAGAAATTCTGTAAATCTTTTGAGAAAATTAAGTTAAATAAAAGTAATAAAATCAATATTTATAAAAATTAATAAAGATATCTATGGATATATTGGGAAGCTTTCCATCAGTGCAATTCGTGAAAATTAGAAAAAAGTAATGGCGAAGAAATAAACATTTCAGTGCTTAACGAGTGGTTTCTTACACAAAACTTGGAACTCAAAACATTGAAGATTACACCTCTCATATGGGTTACAATGAATTCTAATAAAATAAGTAGACGAGTTATTTATCTAATTAGGCTAATTAGGTATAGATTTTGTGTCATAGAATAATGAATAACTGCGACAGTAATGTGTCAGTAAACAGATTACCTCCTCACGTTCGCCCCGCAATGACTTCTTATCAGTTTGAAAATTTGCTTCCATCCTCGATTTCTCGGCTGACAATGTTGCCAATGAATTCATCAAAATACCCAATTGATTTTTCAACTCTTCTACACTGTCTCCTCTCTTGCTACTCCCAGTTTCTTTGGCCTCAGTATGATTAGTATTACTTTCCTTTGATTTTGGATTCATTGCGACTCCTATAAGAACAATAAAAAAAAACTGTCATTTGAATTCTTTCGCGAGAAAATGCGTGGCTGATGATGACAGATGGTTGCAGCTGTCATTCACCTGACATTTACCTTGATACTCATAGACGGGTTGTTTCTCTTTATGCCTCTCGGTTGTGTCTTCCTTCGTAATTTTATCCATTATTCCTAGATTTTGTCACGCTTCATTCCAATTAACAAATTATTTTAGAGTTATATCATTGCTGCACACCCTAAACCGCAGAGGTTATTCTCCTTCTCCATCACGATATAAAGACTATTTGTATGTCTTTTCAATTTCAACTCATTTTTTGTAGTAGTTCCCAGCACAACAGAGAAATTGAATAATGGTACAGTAGTTTTTGTTTTTAACTTTCCGATATGAAGTTATTATTTTTTTTATTCAGTCGCGATGTTATGCCCTCTCCTTTGCGGTGAATTCCAGCAGCTACAAGCAAGTGGCGGCTGGGTCGCTACACGTGAAAACTTCAATAGAGCAGGGCCGAAAATGAGGCAACAGAAGCTACCGATAGTTAGCAGGGGAGGTGCAGCTATCCAAATTTGAATTATTGCAAACGCTTGGTGATTCAAAGGTGATTAAAGGTAGTGTATTTTTCGCTTTTCGGTATTAAAAATAAATTAATTATGAACAATTAAATATTTGATCCCAAGTTAGCCGGAGGGGTGTATATTTTGGACAATTCAATGCATAAATTTATGCAAAATTTAATGATGGTCAAGGACAGCCAAGTACCTAATTGATATGCTCACTTCTCTTCCATTTATTAATTAATAACTTCTTGCTCGGGGTGCCTACAGTATCAGCTGTCTCTTAGATCCTGAGATCTCCCCATTTCCATACGAATTTGAACAAAGTTATCGCCAGTTGTTAAATAATCCTTAAAAACAATGATAACGTGCTAAAAAAATCGAAAAAACCCAAAAAGGCCCAAAAACCGCCAGAAATTCCCATAAAGGGCTACCGAAGGCTCTTCTTCTTGCAAAAAAAAACAGGATTTGGGTATCTCCGGTTGGCCAGCTGGCCAGCTATTTTCATTTAAAAACTATTATATAGAAACTATATTATAGAATTGTGGATAAAAAGGGCTAATGAAATTAAAATCATATAGATACTCTTTCAAATTATACTTATTATTTAATTTATTCTGGAACAATCGGTATATCTTATTGTACATCAGGTGACTCAATTTCGATAGTTACTGGTCCATCATTTTCGATATGAACTTGCATCATTGCTCCAAATTTTCCATCTAAATAAATAAAAACGAATCATTTTGGAATAAATTGAAAATTATTGGAAAATAAAAATATATACAAATTAAAAGCAAGATACGTATGCAGTGATCATAGAACTTGACGAAAATTGTTGTATTCTTTCACGAATAGATTTACTAGACTAGGTTTTTACTGAATACTTGAAAACAAATGTTGAATCTTTTATAGATAAATGAGAAATTTTATGGAATTTCGGGAAAATGTATTCTACACAAGTTATGACAAATACCAATAACATTTTCCCTACTGTTAATTTTTAAAATCAACAGTTTACCATTTCGCTGTAAAGAACTTAATTTTTTCAACTATCGTCTCACCTTTAATCATCTCCCGGTTATAAACTGTTCCAAGTTCCGCGATAAAATCCTTATAAAATGGTTCTGCTTGACTGGCAGCCATAGCTCGATGAAAATCTAATTTATTTCCTTTCATGATATGATAGAGAGTAAACTGACTTACGCAGAGAATCTCGTACTGCTTGTCTATAACACTGGCGGACCATCTCTTTCCATTTTCACCGTCGAACAACTTCAAATTCAGAATTTTTTTCACTCTAAAGATAGGATGAATTCAAAACATGTCAATCAAATCATAATTGTGGTGACAATAATGACGAAGAGAGCTGCTTCAAAATATTAATATGTATTACATGTATTCCATGGATGCACGAGTGTCGTCTGCTTTTATTCCAACGAGCACGCAGAGCCCATTACCGATGCTGCTAATTACTTGTCCATCAACTGTACAAACAATCATTGAACGGAAGATATTCTTATGAACAGCATGAACAGTTATTAGACACCATCTGCAGTAGAGTCTCCCAATAAGACACCTCAGCCCGTCACAGGAATAAAGAATAGTGCGTTTACCTGACGTATCGTGCCGTACGAGCTTTAATACCCTTCGAGACAGTTCGTTACAATCTCATCACATCAAATAACGTTACAGTGCAGTTATATGAACGAAATTAATCAAATTATTGCTCCCTGACCGTAAACTTTTTACTCCAAAACTCTCATGCGCTGGGGATCTTATATGGCGAATTCCTGACGAGGGAATTACGGCACCGGCAGAGAGGGAAGTCTTCGGCCACTCGGAGTGGGAAATATCTTATAGAAAGGTATGTTATTCGAAGACTCTACTATACTAGATTTTCAAAAAGATTGAATATCTTTGTATTCCTTTCTCCTATGAATATCGAGAACAATGTCTGTTCTAATAATCCAATAAAATATAGGGTAATGCAATTTTGATCTCAATAATTTCTCCTATTACATACACACGATAAAATTTCCCTTGAAAATCTGACGATTTGGATGACAAATAGTGTTAATGGATAATTTAGATTGTTTACTATTCGCTGAGCCATAGGAAAAAGCCACATAGTATAGGGGAAGTCAATTGAAATTAATTTTTATTACGAATCTTTCCATTGCAAAGGAATATTGCATAGGAATTCCTGATCATTAATTTCCTCAGTTTCTTCCGCTTTGTCCTTCCAGAGAGTGTCGTCTTTACGAAAAATTGAAATTCTAGGCATTTTTACATCAGCATAAGTTTCCTGAAATATTTCTGATAAAAGAGGAAGGTACTCATCAGCTTTAGAATGTTGTAATTGACTGCGTTGAAAATTTACACGAACCTTACTACAAATTCGATTTTCGTTCGTGCAAGTACCAGAATTTCTCCACTCAAATAAGTTACAAAAAGTGTTGCAAAATGCTTGGAAACTAATACTGTTTAAATATTTGCTATGTAATATTTTCATGAAGCATAGTTTGCAGTTGATTATCAGTTCAACTCATTAATCTACAGTATAGTTTTACGGTCTATCCCGCCGATTTTTTATCATCAGCATGAGATGTTGTTTCTACAAGTATCCAATTTCCCACGCTTTCTGTTCTCCGCAGCTCCCCATGTGCCAATCCCCCTCTTCTCCTCTCTCAATTAATTAATTCGTTTTATTTAATAAAGAAGAATTAAAATAGAAGCCGGCGACAAAAAAATAAATACAACTGTAATTGATAGGTTGCATCCAAAAGTGAAAATTGAATCAGAGAGAAATAGGATTCACGTCGGCGTCTATATAACCTTAAAAGTAAGTGTAGACACCCAAACCTGTGACAGATGCCTGCGTAACTCTCTGAATAACAGCTTTCATGATCCCTCCAGCGACATTCAACAATCGATATCAACAAAAATGACAATTGTTAATAATTAACCATTCAACCAGAAACATTGAAAGTGGAACTTGCTGTTTTCTCCTGAAAACTAACGTGACTTATATTTGTTTATAAAAACAGTCAACCAATAGAATGCAGGTTTCTGCTCTTCCGATACTTACCAACCGACCGTAGAGGTATGAGCAGGTGTTCTGATGAACCATTGTTTTCCTGCACAGCAGAATTTGTGTACAGCAGTTTGACCTGAATGTTTACAAGTTTATGGACAGCTAAGGATGTCCAGCCGTGGGTGCAACGAGGATAAAAACAAATTTGCACTAAATTATTACTGCTACTGCTACGTAGCTAGAGTCGAGTTACCGTCGGTAACTTACCGATACAACGGTAGCTTGTCGAGTGGCGCTATCCCTCGGTTGGAGAAGCGTACTAACCCGATTGGGGGTCTCTTAAACACCCAGCGCTGAGCTTCTACTTTGGTCTATCTTCTTTGCGTGGATGCCTACGAAGCTCCCCTCCCCCATCTGACTTTTCAAAGATTGTTTACAAGCACTCTCAGTACATAAATTTCCCTCCCCCAAATGACCACAATTCTCCATAATTTTTCCCCAAATTCATCAATAGTCTTTAAAATGAAAGTGAACAATTGCAGGAAATCCATAATTTTGTTATTAAACCATGTGCAATTGTGAATAGATGACCCACTTGTTGCTTTTAGGTTATGGCGTTTATAAACAAAAGATATTTTGTGAAAAATTGTTATACAAGAGGTGAATGTACATTAATGTGATAAATAAAAGTGTTCATCGGGAATGCAGGATCGCGTTGGAATGGAGGCTCCTGGTTTGAGTCTCTTCCAAGGTTCTGACAGTATACATATTAATGCTGGGGGTCAGCGACAAGAGGAAGAGGAGGAGCAGGAGGATCTGAGACGACGTAATGAGGAGCTGAAGAATATATTGACAAATGCTTTCGATGATTTTGAGGACGACGATGATGTCAGTTCAGTTAATAGCAGTCACAACTACACAGATGCATCCCGAGGTATAGACGACAACAGTATAATCGATAAGAGTTCAATACACGAGAGAGAGGAGAAAGGGCCAACAGTGTCGCAGTATCAGAATGAATTTGGTGTGTATGGAGAGCGTGATACGAGCTCATTGCCGTGCAGTGATATCGATAAGGGGCCTACTGTCTCTGATATGCAGAGAGAGTTTGGTGTTCATGGTCGCTTATCAACGCCACACAATAATAATAAGGACAACCAGTCTTTGAATTCAGTGAGTGAGAGTCCTTACGAGTTACCGAGGCCTCCAAGCTTGAGTAATCCAGCCTCATATCCGCATCATCTCAGGGCTCAAATTAATGATGGTTATACATTGCTGGAGAATTATCCCTACAACTATCAGACTCCCTCCAATCATTATGATGGAATCAAGCAGAGTTATCAGAATAATGGGTACATTGGAACTTACGAGAACAACATCGCTCAGAGGGATTCACGGGATTATGGTGGCGGTGGTGATAATGATATCGAGTCTGAGCATCACAATCACTGCTACAAAATCAGTCCCAATGGATGCGCCATTAATGACACTAATGCATACAAAACAGCTGAGTACAATAGCAAAGAGCAGCTTGAGGTTTTGTATTCGGTTAGGATGCGGGAGATTCAGCAGCTCACGGAGAAGCTTCAGCAGGAACATTTGGAAAGAGAGGAGGAGAGGAATCAATTGATGAGAAAACTGGCACTGGCTCAAGCTGAGATTGAAAGATCTAACTTGTCGAGAAACCAGGCCCAAAATTCGTTAGTCGATGCTAAAGCTGAGATTGTCGAGTTGCAAAGACAGGTGACTGAATCTCAGACGAAAATTGCAGTGATAGAGAAGACAAACCAAAATATGACGGAGGATCTGTTAGTGGCGAAAAATTCGGTGGTGGAGTTACAACAGAAGATCGATGTTCTTGAGAAGGTGCAAACACTTCAGGCTAATGACAAGACGCACGAGAAATTCTTGAAGCAAGCACAAGAAAAACATACTGTGGAAATGAGAAACATGCAGACGCAGGTTGATTTGCTTACGGATAAATTAAATGCCAAGGTATTTTATATATCGATTTGAAATATCCCTAACTTTTAACCCTTGTTCTTGAATCTTTCACTAGCTTCTGCTTCACATTCGGGACAGTTCATGTCATTCTTACCAAAAACTATAAGGTTAATTGAATAAGTAATAAATGAGTCTCCTTGTTTTTGCAAGATTCAAGTACTCTAAAATCTGAATTAGAATCAATTAGCGATACATTTGGCGATTTTTGTACGTGTCACATCCTATTCTTAACTAAGAGCCAATCGGAAATTAATGGGTTTGCTCATTCTGTAAACACCAATTCTCGTCCGAAATGATGCGACACTATTGTAAAATTGGACGCACAGTAATAATGATAGTATACATGATCGTTCTGGCATGGAACCATTAACAATTATCCTTCCATAGTCATTTTATTTATTAGTGAATTTGATTATTATTACAAGCTGCATAGAGTGAGTTCTCACTCTCAAGAAATCTGGGCAAGTTGATAATATTATTTGAAAGAAAAACAATAATGTACATATTTGACTGATGTTTACTGGAATTCAATAATTTTTATAATTCTAGGAGTCTTCGTACGTTGCATTAGAACACAAATTGGCGGATGTACGAAGAGCCCATGAGACACTTATGGTGGAAAAGGGTGACGCGATGAATCGCATGGCTGAGGCACTTGAGTTGAGTCAGACTCAATGCCGAAACCTCATGTCCTCAAACGATGCCCAGGAGAATGTACAGCTTCAGAGTAAAGTAAAGCTACTATCACAGGAGAAAGAGGAACTTCGAAAAATGATCCAGGATTTACAAGTAATTTTCAATTTTTTAAATAATTTTTTTCCCTATTATTGTGGCAATATTTTTTTATTCCAAACGTTCAATTTCATTCGATTAAATATAATTTCTTACTTTTCCTTTTGTAGCATAAGTTAAACGTTGCTAAATCAGATGCTCATCACTACGAATCTCTACTAGCGACAACAATGGAAGAGGCGTCTGATTCAATTCGTCAACTTAAACTCGGAGAGTTTCACAGTAAAACTCGAGCGAACGATGACATAACGAATAAATTACAAGGTGAACTCCAGCGGTGCATTGCTGGTCAAGCGGTAAAACGAAAAGAAATTACACGTCTCGAGGCTACTATAGCTCAGAAAGACCAGGAACTGGAGAAAGCCCAAACTCTCGCCGAAACTTGTCAGCAAGAGGCGGCACGTTATGCAAAGCGCGTCAACGAACTGGAGCAGGAATTGAAATCATTGCTAACGGAGCACACGATCAAAGCCAACTCTCAAATTCAACGATTATCAGAGCATTTGACTGAAATGAAGAGTACGAACGAAACTCTTCGTTCGGAGAAAGAAAATTTAGAGCAAAAATTGGAAGAAACTCTGGCGCATCAGGAGGAGACACTTCGCAAACTTCATGAGGAAACTCTTCAACAGCACGAAAATCAAATGATTAATGAATACAACAAGGAGTACCTGAAGATCCATGACAAAGCCATTGAAAGGGTCCGACAAGAGGCCCAGGACGAAATCCTTCAATTAACAATTCAACTTGAACAAACTCAAAAAGAACTAGACCGAGTGAAAGAAATGTATATAGACGTCTGTGGAACGAAAGAGCAATTGATCGCTGATCATCGAAATGAGATTCAAGAGTTGCAATTAACTTACGCCAAGTTTGATTCTGAAAAAGCTGAATTGGAGAAAATTAAACGGGATTTGGAGACACAAATCAAAATCTCTTCGAGATTAACCCACGAGTGTGAAGCTCATAAAAATACGATAATGGATTTGGAAAAAGATTTGAATAGCGAAAGGAAACATCGAGAGGAGTATCGGAAGAAGATTGACGCCGAAATTGAAAGATCGAAAGAGGAAGCCCTGGCTGAATTGAGAAACGCCCATGCTGACCGACAAATAAGTGTTCTCTTTTCAGATCACTGCACCGAGCATTCAGAGAGGATCGCTGAGCTAGAGGCGGACTGTAAACGTCTAGAACAAAAATTGTCAAGTGCCGTTGAGGAGCAAAGAAAACATCTTGAGCTCCAGAGTCAACTGGGCGATGCAAAAATCAAAATAGCGCAAATGGAAATAGCCTATGAAACAATTAAACAAAAGAATGAAGCTCTTAAGACCGAAAAGCAAGATTTACTCATAAAGCTCGCACAATCCGAGCCAAAATTATCGAACTCACACACTAATAAAATAGATAATCCTGAATTGCAGAATTATTCCATGGAAATGCAGATGGAGAATGAGACATTAAAGGATAAGTGCGAAAGTTTATTGAAGGAAAAAATGGAGTACAAAAAACGATTATCTGAAATGCAGATGCATCTCAATGATAGTAAAAAGAAAATGGCGCAAGGGGAGCATAATGTTGGTCTACGCAATGACAGCCTATCAAATACTCGGAGTGATTTGGAAAAGGAGTTGAATCAGTATAAAGCATTTGTAAAAAAATTGACAGATCAGTTGAACAGCAGTAGTGACGGTAGAAAGAGGGACATGTATCTGGATGTCCGAGTAAAGCAATTGGAGCTGGAGCTTGAGGAGAAGGACGCCCAATTGCAGAGATTACAGGAATTGGATAGGATTAAAGCTGAGAGGGACCAATTAGTGACAAAACTCAAAACTCAGGCAATGCAATTTGAGCAGTACGTTAAGAGTCAGAGGCAAGTATCTGTTGAATTGAATCTCTCACCTCGAAGTATGCAGGATGGGGGTGGCTTTCAGAAGGTCCTAGAAAAGTCAAATCAGGAGATACAGCCAAAAGTCGAAGAGTTGAGAATGATTGAGGATCAGCATCTGGAGAAGCAGAAACATATTGAGGAGAAATATAGGTCAGTTTTAATTGAGTTGAACAAACGTTATGATGAGAAAACAAAGGAATTAGAGGCTGCGAAGGAGGCGATAATGGCGGAGAAGATGAGGTTACATAACTCATTTAAAGAGCAGAAACAGTTTGTGGGTCAGGTAATTGAGGCAAAGCTAGAGGGGTGTAGGCAAGAGCTTGTAGCACGAAAATTGAAAATCGAGGAATTGCAAAGGGAGTTGAAAAAAAAGGAGATGGATATGGAGGAGGAAAAAAATTATATGGCCCAGATGATGGCTCAATGGGCTGCTGAGATTGAAGGGATTAAGAGGAACGAGAAAAAGATGCAGGAGGACATTGACAGGTTGCAGGAAATTGAGAAAATTTTGAGGGAGGAAATTAAGGGTTGGCAGGCCAAGGAAGCGAAACTTAAAGAGAGTTTTAATACGTTAAAATACAAGTATCAATTAGCGAAAACTACTGCCCAGAATTACAGGGTAATTTTTCATTCGTTACATTTATATTATCATTGAACAAAAAAGGGAGAACTTTAAGAACTTTTTATCATAATGAACATTACAGGCAATAATAAAGATATGGTCATAAAGTAGCTTTTTATATTCTTATTTTTCAGGAATATGCTGCTAAAGAGAAAGAATTTTATTCTGTCGAGTGCAAGCGCATCGATGAGGGATACAAAGAGGCCATAAGTCGAGTACAGCAGAACTTTTACGATATTCTTAAAACACAAGAGAAAGAAGCGAAGAAAAAAATTGAACAAGTAGAAAAAGATCATGAGGAGCAACTGCAAAAATTGCGACAAAAAAAGAAGTACAAAGAAAAAAGTTGAAGTACGTATTGACTAATATTTTCATTCATAGATCTAATAAAAATCCACTTAGTTTGTAATATAGCTTTTATAGGCCCATTCATATAAGAAGTTAATAGAGGCTGGTTTATTATATAATGATCTGAACAAATGAGAGGAAATGCACTTTATTGTACAACACATTTTTAGTTTTAAAGTGATCAATAATGTTCATGAAAATATTCGCGTCATGTTGAGAATTTTATTATCTTTAACGTTAGTTCGAATTTTTGAATAATTCAATTTTAGATATGAGAGAATAGTTTATTATTATAGAATATGACATTAAGTTGCCAATGTGGGGAGAAACACATAAAAAACAAGTTTTACACATTAGGACTGAATGAGTTAAAAATTTAACTTTAAATCCTTTGACTACCCGGTTGAGAAATTAACTTTTATCGATTCAGCAATTTTTATTCTATATTTTAAATACTAGGTAATTCCATAATGCTTGCCAAATTATTATCTTTCATTTTGTGATTGAAAATATTGAGTTTTCAGGCACAGAATTTTTTCAGTATTGTTTTCAAATAGGCCTCAATAACCTGACGACAGCCCCCAGGTTCTTTTTCTCTGTTTGAAGGTTTAGCTGCCTTAACCACTGAACAGTATACAATTTTGTTAAGGGTAAATAGTCGCAAAATTATTATTTTTCAAACTATTTTCTTATGATTCTATTCAACGAAAATTGCTGTTACATTTATTTTCATCACGCTGTGTCGGAAAAGTAACTTTTCAGTCACTCTCCGCTCCGCGTCGAGTGACTGAAAAGTACTTTTTCGACACATTGAGATGAAAAATTATGTTCGTAACTCGTGAAAAAAGTGGTTTGTGACTCGTGGGATTATATCCCTCGCCTTCGGCTCGTGATATAAACCTCCCACTCGCCAAAAACCATTTTTCTTTCACTTGTTACGAAATATACTATTCTCCGATTTACGCAACAATAAATTGTTGGAAATTTTCCGTTTACATAAATTAAATCCATAAACGTTGACACTTATGCCATTTTCATTGGATCGAATCGAAGGATAATGGTTTGGAAAATAATAAACGACTATTATTTTGCGATTGTTTTCATTATCTCTCACTGAGCGATTACGATTTTTGATATTGAAGGGGTTAAATGTAATAAGTCAAAATATGACCTTGTTTTTTATAGTATACAATTATCTTAGAATTGATGGAGCTTAAGGCAAATTATTAGCGTGCGTTGTCTGCTTGCAAAGGCAATTTTTTTACGAAAAAAGGTTGATATTGTGTTTCGAAGTTACTCGTTATTAAAAGGAATTTCAAAATTGACAAGAACAGATGACTCGACTCATTACATTTTTCCAATTTGATGAAGAATTCAACGCGAAAGTTGCTTGATCAGTCAATTGTATAGGATATATTTGTCCGATTTTTTAGTTTCCATTCTCTGTACAGAATTTAAGTACAACGTGCAAGTTTAAGCAGCCATACATTAGAAGATATCATAATATATTAGAAGCAGGACTGATAGAGTATGATAGAAACGCCCCTTAGGACCGGTTGCATCAGATCCTGGTGACATTCAAATCGTAAGATGGATTTATTCCTGTGAGAATTCTATTGCGGGCTAACTGGCTTTCAACCGACGGTTTGAATGACTGATGCTAGTGCAACCGGGCTTGAAGGTTTTTTTTTTTATAGAGAACCAAAAGTTGTGTGAAATTATTAAATGTAGTGATGGTTCGTATTATTTGAACATGAAGAATGGCATAAGTTTTCCGTATACTTTGATACCTTTAGACACATAATAATTCCTCCATTAATCGTGTTTATGTAATTCAAGCTCTCTTATAACTGTATAAAATAATTGGTTCGTACAATCCATATTTTGTGTTTTTAGTACAGAATATCTAATCTACTCTCATAATACATTCATAATATACGAATTAGCAAAAAAAAAATCAAAATTGTAAATGACATCGTACTGGGCCCAATTTTTAATGTCAACTTTTCTAGTAAACGACGACCATTTATTTGGATGATTAAAATTTCAAGAATAAACGAAAACAAATGCAAAAATTTTACTGACAATTTAAAAATTGTAATAATGAATAAATCATCACTGAATAGAGAGTATTATTAATATTAATCATCAATGTATTTTTGTATTTAATGTAAATTAATTTATTTTTTGCAATAAAGATTTTATGTCATCTTTTGAATATTAATAGATGTTAGTTGTACTAATTTAAGTTCAAGTGTCTTCCGTGCATTTTTTTATCGTCAATTATGATATTTATATTCCCTTATTGATCATTGAGAATCCTTCAAGGAATGGAAAGAGCACAATAAAATGATTATTAAAAGTACATTTTTGTTGAAAAAACCGGTGAGAGACATTAATTTCTGTGAAAAATCGATAAGTGATTAACAGGATATTTTTCCAAGGAGGACTTCGCATTGAATTTTCTAAGATTGAAAAGATGTCAAAATTATTTTCTCTATTCAATAAGTTTCTTTTTAATTGACCATTGAAAAAAATGTGGCGGTTTTCATGTTTAAATGCCGGCGTGGTCGCCAAACTTGAAATTTTTTTAATTACTATGGATCCATTTGGAAGCTTACAAAAATGAACTTCTTATTCCGCTATGTGAAAAAAATGACTGCGCTCCCCAACAAATACAGGTTGATAGTGACCTCAAAAAAGCTCCTTTTTCGCTCACCATAGTTTCCCTGCGATCTGTAATTCCACATTCGATTTTTGACGTTTTAATAATACACAAGACAACGAAAGTTCATTACGCATTGACATGTCGTAAATTTATTATAACAATGTTCGAATACATGGCAATTTCGAAGCAACAGAAATCAGATGATTTAAAACAGGATATAATAATGCCATTACAATTCGATGTGTTGGAAAAAAACTGGAAAATAGAACGTTATATCAGAAAGGAAGGTCACGCGGATGATTATCACGGGACAGTTGATAAATTACGATAAATTGCCGATAACAGGGTCAATTATCAATTTCCTGGCAGTTTAATTCTGTTGAGGAGGGTCAGGATCATTGGGTCCACCGCCCATTTGCCTCCTGAGGGATTCGATCAGTTCTGGATTGGCAGTCTGCATCTGCTGGGCCAATTGCTGTCCTCTGAAAAGCCCAAAGAATAAATTTAATAGTCACAGAGAAAATTAATAGTAACAACCATCACAAAGTTAAATTAGTACGTATATTGATGAATATTGAATTATCTGTATAGTCTAGGATACAATTTAAAAAAACATTTTACTCTGATCACATTTGAAATTTACCAGAAATAAAAAAAGACGGAATTTTTACATTCCATAATATGCATTCCGTCGGAATGCCACAGTTTTTTCAATAAATCGTAAAAATTCTTTATTCTGGAAAATTGAGACCTCAGAGAAATTAAATTAGAAAAACAGTTGAAAAAATTCCCGAGTTTTTCAAAATAATTTTCAATCCTTATAATTTGAATTGATAATTTTCGTTGTTTAATTAGAACAAAAGAATAATTACGCTTCAATTAGAGCCTCCATTCTTCCTCCTTGCTCAATATTCCCGCTCATAAGATCTCCAAGCATATTCTGCATGCCCGGATTTGACAGCATCTGTCTGGCCATGTTCATCAGTGCAGGATTTGAGAGCATACTGCTTAGATCCATTGGAAAACCTGGATTACTTGCACCAAGTCCCATATTGCTGACTCCCTGTTGCGCCAATTTCTCCTCGGCCAGCTGGAGATTATTTTTGTAGCTCTCATTGTCTGGCTCCATTTCGAGTGCCTTCTGGTAACTCTCCTTTGCCTCCTTGTGCTTCTCTAAACTGGAATATGCCAGGCCAAGACGTCCGTAGGCTTTACTGTAAGTGGGATCGACTGTAAGCGCTGTCTCGCAGTCTTTTATAGCACGTTGGTGATTCCCAATTTTGCTGTATGCTGCTGCACGGTTTCCGTAGTAAACTGCGTTGCGGCCATCAAGTTCAATAGCTCTGAGTTAATCATAATGAATTGTAAGGAATTAGCAAAATTTTAATTTCCATGGATAGATTGTACAATGAAGATAATTTGTGCAATTACATCTTGAGATTTCTTTATATTATTAACCGGGGAGAAGAATCATTATTTCAGATTGTATTACAGAAGTGTGCCAATATGATTAATCAATTTTGAAATGAATGTTTAACTTGAAACATCTAAATAATTACTTCCATTTCTAATTATTTTCCACTTGTTTTCTTAATCTATAATTTATAATTACTCTTGGAAACTTACTTGGTATATAGTATGATGGCATCATGAATTTTGTCCTCTTTCATCAGTGCGTTACCCTGATTCTTTAATTTCTCAGCTTCATTTTTTTCGGTAGCAGTTGCTTCGCGAGATGGTAGGACGGTACAGCCCTCCATAAATGCTTGACAAGAGCTCAATAGATCAAAATTGGCTGGTGCATCGGATGCCTGCACGTTGTAAGCACTCTCTAAACATTGTATCGCCACTTCGAGACTCTCACGAGAATCAGCTGTTATATCTCCCTCTTCCAATTGCTTCGTCAAAAAGCGAATTATACTGGCCACTAGACCTTTTACTGCCATAGTCCTGGGGATTTATGAAATTTTTATAAATTGCTCTATCATCATACCTCAAATGACTTTTATAACCTAAAAATTTTTGAACAATATTGCTCTTCTCAAAGGGAATATGGAAAAACGTATTCGACATCACTTCCTCTTTTCTTCATAGGACGTATTTTTCTATTTAATTCAACAGCGAAAATGACAAAGTAACATTATTTACCTTGGTTATTGATATATTAAAGACAAGCCAAATCTCTTCTGACAGGAACTTCAGCACTCGGCTATTTATCAAGGAGGAAAATGTACTGCGCCTTGAAAGAGTGTTAAAAGATGCACGCAAATGTTTATTGTTAACCGAAGGAAGGAAAAATGGTTGTAACAATTTTTTTTCTGAAACTGCACCGGTAAGAGTACAATGCAGCAGAGTAATCTATGTACGTGGGTTTTGTGTCTCGGCGAATTTCGCGCACGACCGTCACGTTCGTTTTTTTCGCGGTTGATTTGAAAGAAAAGCCAAAAGCTCAAATTTCATGTGGCAAGACTAAAATGCAAATGAAAAGTCCATATGGTTGGTTTCTTTCAAGAAATTTTATTGAAATTTAATTGTGACAGAATGAACCGAAAACTTTCTCGTCATTTTATTATTATATTTTTTCCATAAATCATGAATTTTTCGGGAATGCCTGGAATTCGGTTTATTTTCTCTTCAGGGTCGAATTATAGTCTCATTAATTATAATTCAATTTTATTATAATTTTAATGAAATAATAATTGTATTTCATTCCGAGAAAACATGCATAACGAGTATAGTATACAAAACACAAAAATATAAATATACACAATTTTTTTTTCGAGCTCTAATTACTTCAATTATATACAATCGCCATTGCTTTTTCATTCCTCTTTTTTTTCTGAAATTAACTCTCTAAGACATATCTTCTTCTCGGGAATTTCAATGTAAATTCTTAGGTTTGAAGAATTGTCCAGCAAAGTTCGTGTAGTCTTCAATAGAATTGAGAAATAACAAGACTTGTTTAAGGGATTTCGAACACACGCTTTCTAGAATTATGATAGAGGTCCAATAGAAAAGCAATGGAATTTGAGAAAAATCAATACTAAGTTTTCCTATGAGATTGTTCTGTTCGTGTAGCTTTCCAATAAAAGAAAAATAGGCACAAAATTAATCGGGTCTCTGCGTAATACACCTATAAATAGTACTATTATCCTTTGCAGTCATCAGAAGGTACGAGGCCCCGGGCAAATGAAAAGGCGTAATAGCAAGGATTCCATGCAACAATTTACTCATCCTCTTCTCGAATTTTCCAACCATCATATATTGATACAAGAAGAACCTGCTGTCCTCAGTAATGATGAGAACATGAGCATCACTCCATTGGAATTCTCCAGAGTAATAAACCTGAATATCCCGAATTCGACAATTGAAATAGAGACTCTGATAGAGATAAAAATTATCGAAAGTCTCTTTATAATTGTAAATATGAACAGCGTTTGTCTGCATATCATCCACGAGTACAAAATTTTCACGTCGGTGACTAAGACTCTTAACTCTTCTCGTTCCCCCAGAGTAAAAACTCCTGAGTAACTCAAACTCATTTTGTCCCGGTTTAATCCTATAGAGAAATGATTTCGACATGTCCTCTTGATTTTTCGACTGTTCAGCAGCGATTAAAATATAAGAACCTCTCTCCGCGATCTTAAATACTTCAACACCAGTTGCAGCGACCGTAGGAATTCTCAACTCCAGACTCAACTGATTTCTCTGCAAGTCCAGCTTGTAGATCAGGGAGTCGACTTCATGGGTATCTCTCTCGACATCATAAAACATGACCAGAACAATATACGCAGCCTCATCATGCACAAAGACCTGGGCATCACTCAAGTAGCCAGGAATTTTATCATCATAATGTGTGAAATTGCCAAGAACATTCGAATTATTTCTCGCCATCCAATTAATTGCAGTGAACTCATCGAGCTTGTGGGCTGACCTACATGTTGAGCCACTGGAGATTGCGTTGGTGGCGATGCTAATCGTAAATATTTTATTAGTCTCCGGGAAATTGAAGACGACCCACGGATCATCCTCTTGTCTCAATTCAAATCCATTCTCTGATAATTCAATGATATATTGAGTCCTGCAGGGACAACCTTCAGGCAATCTTGGACAATGTTCTCCCGATTGTGATGCATAAATATTGAGGCTTGTTATATTAGCAATTACTATTGGAATGACTCTGCTGATACTGTTGATGTAGGGTGTTTCGATCTGCTCTTGAAATTCGAAATAATGGAACAGCGGTAAAGCATGTCCTCCAGTGATGATATTGGTTGAGTTATTAATTAAGACATCGATTGCTGTGATGTTTCCCTCAGTCATGTTCAAATACTGATCGGTAGCAGTATCAAAACTGTCAATGAGTGAATCCAACTGGAGTCCGTTAATTCTGCCGGAAACCGTTGTATCGTTCAATAACTCAATTTTCCCCTCGATGATGATGTTTCCCGTGATGAGTGCGGACTCATCATTCAGGATTCCGCTGTTAAAAGCATCGGAGATATTCACTCCATTGAAAAATGGAGCTATAAGGTCCATTTCAACGACTAAATCCTCGTAAAATATTTTATTACCGCCGATTAACTGTGGCTCTGCTGAATCCTTCAGGATAATATCACTGAGATTAACCCCATTGACTTTCGTCTCTACTTCAACATTGCCCAGTACACTAATGTGACCGTTGAAGCGAACGTTTGATTGAATCGCGTGATTTCCAGCTAGCGTTACTCGATCCTTCAAAAATCGCTCGATGTTAATTCCATCTAGAGAAAGAACTTGTACCGCTCCTTTGATTACTAAGTTGGTGAAGTGGCCGTTTGGAAAATAATTATCTGTATCTTCGGATAGGATGAAGAAAGATAAAATATTTGGCATTCCTGGACCGAGATGTGGAGTCTCCAAATGAATTATACCTATTTCATTGCTGAATGTACAAGTTCCATCAATTATTTTCATGCTCTCGAATTTTCTAACTATTGTGGCATTGAGATCGCTGATTGTTGTCATCTCCAATTGATTCATCTCCAGAATATTCACAATAAGCTCTTTCACTTCTAAACTGCTTGAAAATGTCTTCATTCCACTGAATTTAATTACAGAATTGTTACCATCAAGTACAGCATCGTTGATAGTGCCCTCAACCGCAGAGAGAAGCGATTTTTTCGTATAGAGCGATGAAATTACGACGTCTTCAACCGCTGATAAATCGACAGAAGTTACGACAACTTCATCATTATCAGTTCGCACTGAATATTCAATTATATCTGAAAGAATACTTGGGGGTCCAGAACTTTCCCAAGTGGCAGTTCCCGTCAGAGTCATATGAGTGATATTCTTGGACAATACGTAGGCCATGTCCTGCTGGAACCATTTAGTATCAATGGTATTTATCGTGAATGCATCAACATCGGCAGAGAAATTTGTAAATGTAACGTCACCCTCGAATACTAAAGAATCGTTAACAAAATACATTTCTTCAATTCTATGATCATTGACAACACCAGCGTCAATATTGTTGGCAGTGACTCGATGAAAAGTCTTGGTTCCAATTAGCGTTTGATTTTTAGTTTTCGACAAAATATTCTCCACAAATTTATCAAAGTTGATGCTGTGTAGAAAAGGAATTTCTGCCTCTTCTAAAACATTCATTTCGTCTAAAATCAAATGGGGATAGGAAACTTGAATATCTAATTTAGATAATTTATCAAAATAATCTTCTATACTCTGCTCGTTTATGTATTCCTCGACGAGTAAATTATCTTCGACAATTAATTGTCCTTGGATAATGACATTGACCTGTGCAGAGTCGACGAATGCACTTGCAGCTCTCGAAACTTTTGCACTTGGAGATGATGAACGAAACTCAACCACTCTCAACCGGCTTGTCGTCACATTTTCTACTTTATGATTTTGATCGACGAAGAGAAAATTAGAAACATTTCGGTCATTCACGGTTTCGAAGTACAGATCAGTGGCCAGCACATTATCATTCACAATGACTTTCTGAAATTCCAAGTCATCTGGAAGAGCAGCGTGTATAGGGTCATTTGGATCTCTGCTGTCGTTCATTATTGTGTTAATAGGAATTCCGTTGTACCTCGTGGTGAGTATATTTGAAGCATTCAGCTGCCTGAAGAAGACCTTCTCATTGAATACCAAAGCATCATCAGTGATTTCGATGAAATCGCCAGTGTAGTTCTCATGGAGGACCGTACCATTCACAACGAATTCTTCAAAGTAAATGTGCCCAAACTCCGGTGGTATATTTTCAACTGCTGTATAGAGATATTCACTCTCCTTGAGACCATTCAAGTACTCTACATTTAATTCATGAATAGTTAGACCATTCTCAAACGTGATAATCGGGGCCTTGAGTGTTTGATTAGTCGATTTGGTCCAGGATATTTCTACCAAATGGTCCATATCATTTCCATGAATGGTCAAAGCCTCAAGTTGAATTTTCGCATGACTCTCCAGCTGCAATCGTCCCACTGTAACGCTTCCAATTATCGTCACATTCTCGTACACTTGCACGTGCTCAGCCGTTTTAAATAAATTACACTTGTCATCGATAATTAACTCATCTGTAATTTTTAAATTATTCACTATAACTTTGCCGTTAATGAAATTTTCATCTGACGTTTTGGCAGCCTCTGCGGGACTAATTCCGTTAATTTTATTGACATAAAGATGTTGAATGTCGAGGGAATCGGCGTACACAGAATTATTCACATCTTGATCTGTAGTAATAGTCAATAAATTTTCTACTGGAACACCATCCAATTTTTCAACTATCAAATTATCTACAAACAAGTTCTCAAAAAGCACGTCCCCGTTAATGATTTGATTTTTTCCAGGAATGAACAAATTATTCAGAAGGCTGGTGATATTCACTGAATTCAAAAATTCCGTTTCAAATTTTGGTAGGAGGATGTCAGATGTCATAAAGACCGTATCATTGATAATTTGAATTTGGATCTTCAGACCCGACAGTCCAGAAAGAGGCTTCAATGGTATCTTCTTCGATTCATTCCTCAAAAGCCAGGCACTGCTGGGAATTCCACACAAGGATTCCACTTCTAGATTATTAATGGTCACGTTATTTTCTTGCACAATGTCACGATATTGTTGATGTTTTGTCGCAGAAATTGCATTGAAAAAGTTTCCGTCGGGATTCTCATTATTTATCAATTTAGTTACCAGTGTAGGTGTATCTAAATCAGTAAAATTTGCCTCATTAAGGATATCTAGAGATGGAAGCACTAATGTTTCAATGCTTTCATGAATTGTCATTAGATATTGTGATTTATTCAACGATTCCCCGATTTTAAATTCTAGATCTTCCATCAAAATCATTAATTCTGTTGGAGGAATTATCTCTTCGTTCGTATTGCTCACAATATCTAAGTCTAGAATAGTTGTAGAACCTTGGAATGACCTGAGTATAACATCTGCTTCAAGTGAATTGATAACAACGTTCTCAGTAGCTGGATGAAGATGCTCCCACGTGCCTCTGCTCTCCTCAACATTTTTCATTCTCTCTTTTAATTTCTCCTCCAGTCTCGTCAAACAAATGCCAGTGGTATCCGATTTATCCTGAATGGTCGTCTGAGCCTCTTCTTTTTTAATTTTATTCATCATGAATTGCAGTGGCTCGACCCTATAGCGATTGGATACCGTTTCGGATATTACAACAACTGAAATGGCATTACCATCATTCCAAATACCGATATCAACGATCCTAATGATATCCGAAAACTGTCGTATATATAATGGTATATAATGCAGGCTAGTGGCTTTGTATACGCTTAGAAAAGTTCCTTGAGCGATAAACCAAAATATATCGTTGCCCAGTTGTATAAAAGTCAGATGACTCTCTCCCTGGATGTCCTCTACTTGCATCCATGGAAGGAATTCTGTACCATCCCACCAGAAAATCTGGCTTGGTTCTGCTTCGTTCACCACCAGAAGGAAGATGCAGCCATTTTGGGGGTAGAGACGCATTGCAATCGGATGAGTTGAGGGAAGGAACTGGGTGGCCTCTAGACTTCCCTGGCCACTCGATTCATCGATGATTAGTTTGTAAATTTGAGATCCCATATCCAATTGTTCATTGCTCTGGCTGAAGATGAGGATTCTCGAATTTTTATGACTAAAAGTGACGATAGATATGACAGATCTCAGGGACACTTTTGCGATTACGTCCATGTAGGTTCCTGTCCAACGGTAGATCGTTGAAGGGGAAGGGTAAGCTTTGAGATTAGTAGCAATCACCAGGTACAATTGGTTGTTGTCGATGAAGAACTCAGCGTCCGTGGGCGTGCCCATCTCATGCCGTGTCCTCTGTTCATGCTGAAATTCTAGAGTTTTTCTACTTGTGTAGATGTTGCAGAAATCCGAGTCGTAACAAATTAGGAGGTAAATTATTTCGTTCCAGGTTATGCTTTTTACGAATTTCATTGGGGTTCCGTAGCGGACGGTCGAGATCTCGTGGAGTCCAATTGTATGAGGGAAAAGTTCAGGGCGATTCAAGTTGATATTGATCGACAGCGCTCGGTCACTCTCCATCAGAACAAATATCTCACCTGAAATCCGAATGGTCAAAGCCTGCGAGTCCAAATCCCTTTTCCATAGGCTCTTCCATTCTATGGCATATCTTACGGTTGCGACTGAAATGAAGGCAAATGTATCAGGAAATTCAGTTGGAGAATCTGAAGAGGATATGTGTTCATTTTCATTACGATGTGTGCAAAGTGATATTATTTTATAAATTGCCATGGAAATTTGAGTGTCACAGTGATGGCAGGTGTTCTTCGATTTGTACGAAGATAGCACGCTCCCAATAATAATTTAGTTCATCCATTGAAGAGGATGATTAAATGTTTTTAGTGCCTGCGATTTAACATGAACGCACTTAAACCCTGAATTATTGTTAATCATATATTATTCATCTTATGGACTGACTTGCGTGGGATGATTTTTTTTTGTAAGCACAAATAGTTTCTAGGAAAAGATTATACCGATGGTAATTTATTCCTCAGTCATTTATTACCGACATAATTCGAAATTTGGTGCATAAATAATTATTACAGGTATCCTTACGTGAGTCCGGATCGTATAGATAAGTTTTTGCTATCTCCACTTTACTGTTCCGCAATTTTCCATCGATATACTCAATTGTCTGTTGACATAATGCGGCCTTAGTTCGACTGGACAAGATCAAAATTATTATTACGATGAAGAAAGTCTGGAAAATAATTTGAATAGGAATAAAGAATTGAGAATAGATAATGAGCAAATTATTACTTTGCTTTTGGTATGAGAAATTGCACTCACTATAATTATTTTCGTGCCCATCGCTCTCATGTATATAACTCTACGGTCGAACGCAAACTGAAGGTAAATTTCACTGAGAAATTATTCCAAAGTATGAATACATTAATCCTTTATAATACGTTGTATACAAACAGACGTGAAATCAAGGTAATATATATTCATATTGTTACGATTTATTGTTTCGAATGATTAGTTATAAATGTGGACTATAATTGTACGAAGTTGAAGTCATCCAATATTTTATATCTGTCCTCTCGGTAGTGAACGAGATCATCTAGGAATCGCATACTGCTCTCATTGTGGAGTTTCGTGAGAACTGGAGGGAGAGGAGTGAGTCCAGCAGTATTCGCTAAATCGTCATAATAATGTCCTTGTTCAGGCCCCATCATGTGGAAATGACGTTTCTCGAGACCCTGTTGCTTCTTTTTTACGAATTCAAGGTTCTCTTCAGCAACCATTGTTTCTTTATTCGGCAGAGCCTTTTCTCCCTTCCAATACTTTAGCACAAATCTCACCTTGAAATAGATTATTACCCAAAATTACTCGTTAATTATTCACTTCACGCATAAAGAATGGAAAAACTGCAGAATAACCTAGTGAATTAGCAAAATAATATTTTTCGTCACTAGATAGATAAACCGCGGCTTTTCACAGTTTTTTGGATCAATGATAAGGTATACATTTCGTGATGAATTAGAAAAAGTGACTCTTGGTTTGTAGGTGGTTGATAATGCGAGTCCGAGGCGAGTTATGCAATCTCATGGGCCAATAGAAATTTTCCAAGAGTATCGAACAATTGTTATTTATTTTATTAATTAGTACAGTGCAAAAAATGTCCCGAGAGAGACAAATATCTGGAAAAATTTAATTGACCGGACTTTAAAAGACCATAAAGTTAAGGATTTTTCAATAGAAGCCACAATAAACACAGTAACACTAATAGAATTTTTGATAGAATTCACTAGGTCTTTCGATGCAATTTTTTCGTATCTGTCTTATTATTAAAAATACTTACTTGTAAATCAAACATGCTAAAAGCGCAGACATAAAACGGTAGACCGATAAGACTTAAAGTTGGGCTTTCTGTTGATAACAAATGTTTCCAAAGGGGTGTCACCATATTATCATCGACCTTGACCCCACATCGCGGCGATAGGAACGGAAAGCTGTACTCATACCCTTTAATCATCATTTGGAATTATTAAATAAAATGATAATGAATTAAATGTTTTTCATTGAGTTATAAACAAATATGTTACTCTTACCAGTGCAGTAAAAAATAACATCCGCTTCTTCTCGAGTATTGTTCGTAAATAGAACTTCTTTTTCGGATAGTTTTTTAATATCGGGAAATTGATATATATTTTTTGGAAAGATTGTGACGATTGGACTCCGATTGTGATGGCTCAAAATAACTTTTCGAGCTTTTGTCGAAATCGCCAGTGCCAAATCCATTCCTAATAATATTACAAATTAATTAAATTAGTGAGATATTCCAATGAGATCTTATACATGAGTACTTCAGCTTGAGTATTTTTAGAGTGGAAAAATCATTAAATTTCTGAAACAACGGAAATTCGACACTGAATATTCATATTCAATTTGAAGTTCAAATAAATTGAGAATTCTTGTCCTTATATTTTCTAAAAAACTAGAATTTCTTTATTTCCTAATTTCTTCATTTCAAAAACTGATGTCCATAGTAAAGCGGTAAAGCGCCTGATTGAAGCCGGTAGAAATAGTTTGAAAATGAGGGAAATATCGAGAAATACAAGGGAAAAATGACTGCTACGATAGCCACGAATAATTTTTTACGAATAATCTGATCCAATTGCGATACGACTTTAAAGGAAGTCAGCATTAGGGATAGAGTTAAGGCTATCATAAAAGATACCAAATTGCAAATTTTTCGCGCATACTATCATTGAATAATCACAAACTAGATCGTCTCCCGAACAATACCATGACGCCATTTGTTGGCGTATGATTCTCAGTACCTGATGGTCCGGCACCGACAACAACGACAGTTTGACCTTCAAAAACCTCAGGAACTCGGTAGTCATGGCTATGCAGCTGTTGTCCCTTGAACTCCTGATGACCCTCAATAAGTGGTATATGAGGTTGGAAGTAATGACCATTGCAGACCATAACCGCATCGAAGTACTCTATTTTCGTCAATCCATCTTTGAGATTCTTGACCTGTACCTTCCACTTTTTTTCGTTCTCCTCTCTAGGAGTGGGTTCCACTAGCTCCACATTATGAAGAAACTACGAAAATTCTTCAATTTATCGAACCCATGCACTAAATCGCTCTTGATCATCTTCAGGTAATACTTACATTTATATATGGACGGACGCAGAATCGATCGCAGTATCGCTCTAAAAAATCCAGAATTTCTGTGCGCGTCAGGTAACTTTTAGTAGTATCCAGATCATATTGAAAGTCAGGATATCCCATAACTTCTTTGGGTAAATTAGTTCTACGGGAAAAGAGATCGAGAGAAATGAAGTAGTAGAAAGAGATAACTAAAAATTGGGAGATTGCTTAGAAAACATTCTTCATTATCACCATATTATGTATCCTCTACCAATCAATTCTGATAACATTTTCCAGAATATTATAGTGATTTTGTGGTAGAATTCAATTGGATTTCTATTATTTTTTGCTGTATAAATTGAAATATTTAATAGAAAGTGTTTTGTACAAAAAGTTAATGGACTCAAATTTTCTATAACTTATTCTATTGACATATTGTCTATAAAATTAATTTGTTTTGAATTTTCTAAGTTTATTTCATCCAATCTTCTTTTTCACTCCAGTCGAAAGAATTTTGTAGAAAATGCCTCAATAGATTCAATTCTATGAAAAATAAAATTACATTAATATTGATATCTTATAGAATTGATTTTGTTATTATCTATCAAACATTTCAATAGAAAAATAACGAACAATAATTAATTGGGAGTTCAACAGTAATCCAATAGAATTGTTTCGCGACTTTGCCAGGATTTTTTATAAAATTTGTAATAAAAAGTGTGCAGAATTTGTTATTTTAAATATTTAATAAAAAAATAGGAGCAGTAAAATATGTTCTTCTACTGTTGAAGAGTATTGTAATGACTCGCTAAGAGTGAAATAACTTCGCCGTGACATTGTAACCCATGTAGATAAGATTATTACCTTAGATTATCGTACATGCTGGAGTGAATGGGCAGTCCATACTCATCGGTTCCAATCTTCTCCGTATAAACCCACGTGCCTCCAATTTTATCACCTCTCTCATAACAAACGACATCACTAACTTTCGCATCCCCTAGATTTGCATTTCCTTTCGATCCCTTCAGATCTTCTACACAATGTCTAAGAGCAGCAAGACCAGCGCTGCCGGCTCCGATCACCACCACCCTCATATGTAGAAAGATACTTCCTCCAAGAAAGCTGAATGACTGCTTCCCAACAGCGCAACACTTATACTGATTACACTGATCACAAGAGAGAAATGAAGAAAAAAACCGGATCAACTGCTCCTCCTTTTTTTCTTGTGTCGTAATCTCTGAGTTGTTAACACACGATAGCCCGATGCTTGCTTACAGCGTTACTCTGATAAAATTTCGACTTGTTAATTTCACTCGGAGAAGAATTTGTGAGAACAGACATACAATAGGACTTAGCCTGATTATGCACGAATATCAGAAATATGAGGGAAGAACAATACTTGGTGCTTTACGGAGAAAAATATTCAATGAAAATTGGAGTGGTTTTTTTTAATAAAATAAAAATTACAGACTTTTCGGGGAAAGTAAAAAGTACGAGACAGTTTCGTAAAATGTTCTAGCACCACATTTAACTTTGGAGTTACTGAAAAGATACGTAATTTGTTATTTTCTACTTCTCTCTGTGTATCACACATTCTTGTACGGTTTTTTAATAAAAATTTTCTATGAAGTCTGATAAAAAAGTAGGAAAAATCTACAAAAGGAATTGCTTCACATTTTTGGGCATCAGTAGATCTAGTTTGTCACTCATTAATCTAAAAATTTATTTACTTGAAAAACAATGAAAATAGGCGAAGAACGTCCTTCAACGGAGACGCGAAGAATCTGCGGCTGAACTTCTGGGACGAAGAGGTAACAACAAACAAATTTCTCATGCCATCAAGAATCTTTGAATTTGGTAAAGTGACTCCATCAGTGACTCAACAGTTTTGATCTTCATGCATAAATCATAATGATTTTATGAACCTATAGTGGCAAGCGTTTAGTATTTTTTATTCCGCCCATTTCACATAATTCGTGCAGGTACTGTTTATTGCTCTCTACTCGTATCATAGTCACTGTAATAATATCAATGTTTTATTTTATTTTTATTGGTAAATTGAAGTTGTTGTTCTTGTTTCTTTCATATATTTATATACATAATCATACAACGTATTACATATCTAATGTTGTTTTTTTTCATCGGTTTGGATAAAGCTAGGATGTTGAGAGGTAAGAGTGGCTCGGGGAAGTTGGAAAAATCCCCGTGGTTTAGTATTTCGTTATTCTGGATTGCTTGATTCGTGTTTATTTCGATATTCTTATTTTCGTCTCATCACTCTAGATGTATGAACAAGATAGAGAGATAGGAGAGGAGTGACTGGCGATAAGAAATAGGTATAACTCGGGGGATAAACGCTTTTTTGAGTTAGATATAAATATTTGAGATGTGAACATCTCGTTATTTAAATATAACTACATATGCAGATTCTGCGAAACTTACATCATAAAAGACTTCACGTACTCTTTATCATAAAGATTTTACGTTTGTAAAATCATTTTAATTAAGTTACTTAGTTACTGTTAATTTTTTCATTCTCTCTCATTGAACGGCTACTCGACAATCCTGTATATACAATAAGACGATAATAATAATGAGTTTATGCATTATTATTATATGATATTAATGATTTTTTGGTTCGTTAACAATCACTTGTGATACCGCTTAATATTTTTTTGTCTTTTCAAATTTCAGAAGATTCTTTCAATTTCACTCTGGGTTTGAGTGACTATTCGAGATAGTTACCATGAAGAAATTTGAGTATGTAATTTCCTGGGAAAATCCCAAGTAAACTCCAAGTTCTTTATTAAACAACAAGCAACATTTTACTCATTAACTCCACGAAGTTTTTTATTTACGTCTTTTTATCAATGAAAATTCAATGTAATCTTTTACGTGGGATTTTAGTATCTCAGAGTGTCATCAAATGCTTTAGAAGTTCATTCAGTTGAATAATTCAGGTCATTAAATTTATCGCTGAATTCGTTTCAATGGATATATTTTCGCTTATCTCCGTAGGAGTGTCAATCCTCCTGATGCATTTGCAAAGTCGTCAGGAGAGCAATTACGGAGTACAGTCACATTAGACATCTACTGTGATAGTTCCTTAAAACTTTTTTGTTGATTCACAAATTTTTGAAAACAATGTGTAAGGAAACATATTGAATATCTTGAACAGATGCAAGAGTAGATCAGTGATGATCGTGCCTACGCGGGGAGAAATTTTCAGGCAAAATTACGACACCCACTGTGTTCTTGTCAATTACAAGGCGAATTTGAAAATTTATCTCTAAGGAACAATTCCGCAATTTTAGATAGAAACTATGTGACAGTTCCGTCAAATTTTCTATCATCGTATTTCCTTCAGGAATTACGGAACAGATAAACAATTCTTATTGATTATTTCTCTCCGTGTAAGTTTTTGTTATTATTATTATATGAGTGACTATACTAATTTGTAAATATCATGTATTTCATTCTGTTTATTTCTTTTGCTTGACTTTTTTTCTTTCTAAATTCAATGAACTGAAATTTTTCTGATTTGGAATAACATTGGAGTATAATTATAGTCGAGTCGAAATTCAAATGATTTGCATGAATGAAAACATTTAATAGAAAATCGTAGCAAATTCGCTAGAAAATTCTATTGGAATGCAAGTGAACTAGGATTTCTATTGAATTTTTTCATGTCTGTAATAAAACCATGCAACTGAGCTCGTAATAGTTTATTGCGCTCAACACCATTGGTACATTTCTAAAATTAGCCATGTTGTTTCCACTTTTGAAGATCATTCATACTGACTTTTGTCATTCATTGTATGTCAGATAACTATTGATTGAGCCCATGGCGTTATCGCAATAACGCAACTTTATCGCAGTTTATTTAAATTTTATTGTTTGCTAACTTCCAGACAGTATTTCATAAGTCATTTCCACTCTTGTGGTTTAAATAAATTAATTCACATTGATTCGATCCACGGTAACGAACGGAAATTTAAATCCTGTCATTACAAACGTGAAAAATTGAGGGTTGGCGAGCAGACAATGAGTTTTCTGGAATTAAATTTCTTCAATAACCTTTCCGTGTATTTTTTCATGCATAGTTTTCATGTTGGAGTTTATGAGATTCTCGATTTATTTCTTCTCGGGATATTAATATTGAAGGGGCTATGTTATGCCTTAATGCAGGATCTAGTTTGCATTTAAGTTGCATTCTGCTTTCCTTTAAATGTCATGGCTGAGGAGGAGGCGAACACTCAAGGACGAATATACTATTTTGCGGCGCTACCTCGAGGAAAAATAGCTCATAGTACATTTCGCCACTGGGCCGAAGAACTTTTTTCTGGCGAAGATGAGCCAAAGGCGAGGGTGCAATTATATAAGTTAGTTATAAGGAAGTTTTTTCGGTTCTGTGATGATAGAATTTTTTTTTGTCGCGGTGCGCGATGTGCCCTTACGAACTAAGTGGCAAGCAGAATTTAAAGACCCCAAAATTCAAGCCCATCCTGTTTATGAATTTACTCTAGTATAAGTTCCTTTTTCATAAAAATTAACCTGCAGGAAAAAAATAACAATTTGAAAACCAATTTTTTTCGCAAGAATTGCATTAAGATTTTTAGAAAATGTTAACACTTTAATTCCACAGTTTTTTGCTTTGTAAAATAATTTTCTGGAGAGATAGCCCCTAAATCAGTATATTATTATTATAATTCTTCTTCCACATAGACGATTTTTTTTGTTCCGATCATTTTTTATTTGGCGTCAGGCCAAAAGAGTTTATCCGACTGAATTACGTTATTTTTTTTACATTGTCCAATTATTTTTTAAATAGCGTTATTGAATTAAAAATAATCGAGCCTATGCTATTTGAATTTCGTGCGTTGGATATTGTGCTGATTCAAGCAGTTCCTATTCATAAGATCAATGCATGAAGATCAATAAATAGTATATTTTACCGCCCGAGGGTAGAATACGATTTTTCTTTTCCGTTGGGTGGGAGCGAGTAGAAAGTAGCCTCTTTCCGCCCGGCGGTAAGAAAAAGTTCTTTCTCAATGTATTAAAAAATTCTTCATTTGAATGAAATTTTGGGATAATTAAAAAAACTAAATTCTACAGTTTTTATTGATACATTCACTCGGTCGTTTTATTCAATATTAACTTATGATAGGTCTCGAACACAAATTGAACCGAGATTAGGAAGAAAATGAAAACAATCACTTGCAATTACCAAGAACTTTCGTGCAGCCCGGAATAACATCTATGAATCCAACTTGTTCATCATATATTTCACCATAACTTTCTGTTTAAAGTAAAAATTTCACTAGTACTATAGTTAATTGTCATGAACGAATATTCTCATTTAAATGATTAATTATTTTAAATCGCTATAATACATTAATTAATAACAGTAACGACAGAAAAATATCATTTTACTCTGAATAACGGATTTAACTCTTCTATATGCATGGCTATTTTTTTCGTATGGTGTTATTTTTCTTGATTGAATTTATTTTTCTTCAGTTTCTTCGTTCCTACTTCGACTTCCAGTGAATCTAGATTATTTCAAGGGCACTAATGATCGAATAAAAAATAACAAATCAATGAGGCTGCATTCCTCTACGTCAATTTTATTAACTTATTTTCACATGCTTATCCAACTTAGAGTATTGGCGGCATACGGGAGAGTGCAAATCGAATAGTAGACTTCTTCACACCGCTTTCCACCTCCGCTATCATTAATTATTCAAAAACTTATCTATTATTGTTAAATTTGAACCTAATAGTTAGGCGAGAGCGTCAGTAATTTGTTTTAATTTACAGAAAACGTACATTTTACAAAATGTTGAAGACTCATGGATGCAGGTCTACTTCTAGTCATTTCAACTGAGAATAGCCGATGGGATCTGTAGCATCCAATGATGCTGCAGGAAGTCTCTAAAAATTCGTCTCAATAACTATAGTCATTAGGATTTAATAACAATGTTGAATTCCTCCTGTTAAATTGAACTTCTTGGAACCAAGATAAGTTAATTGATAAACAGACAGACATACAGACCGACATTTTACAGACATACTCCTGTAAAAATAATTTTAAAACCCGAGAAATCTCAAGTCCAGTGGCTTCAGAAGTTATAATTAGGAAATATCAGAGTTGACGGTAGAGTAAATAGTAATGAACAATTCATATGTACAAGGTTTTCGCTGCTAAATCTTTAATTATTGTTGATATCATTTAAAATATTGTTTTTGCCAACGATCTAGCAATTTATGTTATCATAACACATTTGATTTTATGTACACAAATATTCTATTTAATGCATGACAAACGTATCATTAGTAGAAGTTTTATTTTATTAAGTTTAAGCACAGGTCGTCTCTGGTGGATCGAATATAGTATATTATGCAACCAGTGCGTTTTGGATATTCGTGTTCGTGGGAAGGTTGTGGAACGAGCCGAAGGCGAATGTTACAATTCCACGAGCAGGAAAATCCAGAACGTACATGTTACATATAAAATTTTATGTCGCAGGGCCCGAATTCTGGGATTTAACTGAGCGAAGCGAGATCGCGAGATAGAATCGCGGGATTCTGGGCGCCTGTGGCATAAAGAATGTTTATTTTATGGATACGTATTACTTTGTTTCAAATATACAAGGATGAAGTTTACATTGCCATCGATGCAGTGAAAATAGAATGTTTCTTTTAAATATAATTATCTTTTTGCTCTTCAATGTTTTGTTAGAATTTCGATGATGATGGAGGCATCAGTGATATTAGGTTGTTGGGATTTCGGTGAGTTGTTTTTTTTTTCTCTTTGAATTTAATATAATTTTATAGTAATTCTTTCTTGATGGATGTAATCTCATGAATACATCCCGTAGATGGATGAATGAAATCGGATTATGGGCAGGGCACTGACTCGTTGGATGAAGGCAGAAATTATGGAGCTTAAATTATAACAGACATTTGGTCCCAACCGCGGCAAGACAGATAAAACAGACAATAACTTTTCTCTCATTGAATACAGATATCGTACTTTTTTATGACACTGTCAACGTAAACATAATTAACGACCGAACGAACGAATTTTACAAAACACGTTGTCCAAACTAAGCGTGATATTATGATCTTATCAGGGAGGGATGGAGGGACTTTACTTTTCATTTCTTAAATCAATTCTATAAAAACTGGATGACCTCATTATCGAAAAACATGAAATAAATAAAATTACGAAACATCAAAAAGTAATTTAGTTAGTTTTAAGATTAAATTTGTTGTATCAATTCTTGGAAGTTTTCATTATGACATTGGGTATCGTCAATATGGGCTAGAACTTGAACTTCCAGTATCGTTATTTTTGCGCGTCCGACTATAGCAAGAAATATGTAACAATACAGTGCGGGATGTTTTGTGGATCGACAGTCGAATTATAATCAATTGCGAGGATTGATTTTATTGTACTAATATTAAGAATTAAATAGTTGATAGTATTTCCCTCAATGAATTTCAATGCTATTATTTTCCCTCTTTTCTTCCTGATGAAAATTAATTGCATGTACTCTCCAATTATGAAGATAGCCAAATAATATTGCAAATAGGGAATGCAGAATAATTCCCACTCTTACGACTAATAATTCTACTAGTATCAGGTATTTAAGGGTTGAAATAGGCTAATAATAAGAATAAGAGCGGCTATTGTTGAGTGTTACACGCTTAAATCAGCGAGTGAACAGCTTCATTTATTCAAATAATTGGATCCACTTATTATTATTAATATCATCATTCTTATTTTTATTATTATTCAAATCTTGATTGTTGTTCAATTTTTGCTATCTCAACAAAACAAAATGGATTTTCTTCGGTTGAAACACTCTCCTCCACTAGTCTCACGTTCCTTATTCTAATCTAATCGATTTGTTCAATTCGTGGATTAGAACTGAATGCGGCCAAATTGTATCGATATTTACGATTTTTTGTCTGCTCGTGTATTATCATCCAAACGTTTTTATTCTGAAGGTGTACTTATTTAAAAATGACAAAAATCAAAATAAACTGGCGCATAGAGTATTAAATCCAATAACTATACATGGAGAAACCGTACAGAAGTACATCTCGGGCGGATTCAATTAAATTGACTTATGCAAACTAAATGGATCCCTCAATTCCCCACTCAAAATCTTCAAAGTCAATGAACTTTTATTGATAATTTTTGTTTATTTTGTATTTGACAGTTTCGTTCGTTCGACCGACAATACATTGGCATGCAGACTCGCTAATACAACGGGCGCCATTAACGCACTTCTTATCGTTTTCGTTTATCTCACAAGACAGAGTGCGTTAATTATTGAGATGGGAGAGTGGGTGGATTAAGACAAAAAGGAAGCGAATGGTTTCGATGAACGACGAATGAATGTCATTAATAGTATTAATAATTTAAATATACGAAATATAACAATAACAGTGAATAACACGATAACGATGACGCTCGCACTGATTCTTTCATTAATTTTCTCTTCATCATTTTTAATATTTGACTATACACGACATTATTTTGTAACGATGTCACCGAGTTTGGACTCCAGGTCACAGACGGGACGTTTGGATTTTTTCAACTTTTTAAAATTATGATTTAATTCTTTTGTTTCATGTTTTCAAACTTGAAATGTAACAGGCCAAATTGCATATTCATAATTATTTATAATTAGCGAAGAGGGACGAAGCTCGATCTGTCGATCGGTGTTGAACGATCGCTCCAATTCGTTGATTTAGCATAATATGTATACGTATATATTCATATATATATGGATATATACGTACATATAATTATATTTTCTTAAATCCTTCAATGAAAAAGTCCAACGTGGGTTAATTAACAAGGCGTATCTAGCATTGTCAATTCAATAATACAGCAAATCATTCAATTGTAATCATTTACATCCAAAAAAGTTTTATATTTATTGTTATTATTATTATTATTATTATTATTATTTCTTTCCTTGAAAACAAAACTATTTTTACAACGCTTGACGCGAAAGATAGACCCATGATTTATTTCATTACATTCCTTTAATTTTTTTTGCCATGCTCATTACCTACATTACGCACTTTAATTAACCGCATGCACATCATTCCGGCAGTTTAAGTAGGTACTCCCTCAGAAGCATGAGAGGGATATAGAAACGCTCAGTGAATTGAATATTTTGAGTCATTTTTTTTATTACAAACAATTCTCTTTGATGCGATTTATGCCATCTAAAGTAATCCCTGCATCTATTTTTCCCCCTTTGCGAGAGCCCTCATAATGAAATTCCTCTATGTAAAATGGCCATCGTTAAAAGTTAAAACCTCTAAGTTTCATCTTACCTCAGTAATTATTTATTTTAGGATTTTTTAATTCAGTTTAAATTTTCTCTTTATTTCCAAGATCCTTTCGAAAAAAAAACCTAATTCGACCTAAGTCGCATAACAAGATTGCGAGGCGCAACGCGGACGCGACGTTTTTACTAAAACTCGTAATGACACATGAGATTTTAATATTATTCTGTTCTCTCATTACTCATTTTTTTTTTTATAAAAAAAAATTAATTTCATAAATAACGATCTGGCTAGTTTCGAAAGCCCTCAGCATGTTACAGTTATCACTCCTCTTTCTCTGAGATTTAAATATCATAATAATCATTTATCCCGAGTGGGTAATATGTTTTGCTACTTCCTCCTCGCACCCTCCCCGCAGCCGCGCGCTTTGCACATGGTTATTATTTTATTCTATATATTTTCTCTTTTCCTTTAGTTTACATTTGCCCACAGGTAACCAGTACCGTCAAGTCTCTCCCCCAACTTCTAGCGATACTTTTTCTTCCATGTGTCGTCTCTCAATTCCATGCTGAACTGCTGTTATGTTAAGGTACCTTGTTTTTTTTTATGCTTCGTCATTTTTCTCCCGCCATTAAATGTGTAATTATTCACGCGTAGCTATTAAATAACATGTAACTTCTTTGCACCCCCATTCGCATTACCTCATACACAATAGTTCGCATGTACACGTGTGTCATGTGTTTCCTTTAAATTATTGTATACTTGTTTTTTCATTGTTTTAAATCCTTATATTTTCAGTAAGTTTTTTTTTTTCTTCTTGTCAATTTGTTTTTACTTCACACTAGAGATACTCGACACAATCTAATCATAAATGATTAACACTTAAAATCACCAATCATACCTATTATTCGTCGCCGTGGCGCATGGACTTGTACAATGTGTGGATTTATTATCCTAAGCGTAATTTAACGGCGATCCGGCGGTGATTACGATGCTTCATTGAATATAGGTACTATTTATAGTAAACACGCCGTAAGTATTCATAATTTAATTTTTTACGCATTTGTTCATTTTTAAGTTCATCCTTTGTTCGTTAATCATTTTAACTTCGATTACCCCCGTCCAAAAGCGGATTAATGGTTTTCATTTAATGTTTTTTTTGTTTATGCAATTTTCGTTTTTTTTTTCCATTTTTCATCATCTAAGTTAGAGGTACGTTGGATTTATAAGTACCGAATTGTATTAATCTTTTGTTTTTTTAATATTCGCGGTAAGGCACCCCCTGTGCAGAGTTATTCGCGGAAGTACATTGATACAAACTAAATGACTAGATAATCCTTAAGTCACGTAGCGGTGTAGCTTCGATCGCGCGACGGATAGGCAGGTGGTTGGTTCATTTTTCTTAGTGGTTTTCATTTTAATCATTGATTTCATTCTGTTGCTTTTTCAATTTCGTTCATTATTCATTAATGATACGGAGAAACCGAGGTTAGAGAAATCTAAATTGTAAGACTCATGTATTATATTGTTATTTTTCTTCAATATATAGTTAAAGCGAGAGCGAAAGAGAAAGAGATTTTTTTTCGGTTTCTCTCATTGCGGCGGAAGGAGACGCGCGAGGCGATGCGTGGCAGTTCCTGAAAAATTGTTGGTATGCTGGGATTTTTCAGGTGAGTCACCTGGCAACTTTCCTCTCACATCTATCTTATGAATCATGTGTATTGCAGAAATGATAAACCGATACAATCAGGGGCCTTTTTCTGAACACTCCGTTGGTCGCGCTATCAGCGCCGCATTTTCTACATTGGAAATTAGACTCGACTGATCCGGAAATTAGACTCGGATCAGGAATCCCCGCAGTGTATCCTTTCTCTCCAATTGTCATTTAGTGGCAGACCGTAAAAATTCGCTGAATGGGACTGAAAATTCAAGAGTCTGATAAATCATAATAATCTCACAATAACATGATTTTTGCAATGTCTGCCGAAAAAGTTCATTTTTCGGTACGGTTTTTCGTACGTAAAGTGGTACTTTTGCGTACAGTGTGCGTAAAAGTCAGAGGTCGTGCGCAAAGCTTCGACCTTGACTTTTCCGCGCTCCGCACACAAAAAAATCACTTTGCCCTCCAAACCTCCCCTCGAAGTGAACTTTGGCAGGTATTGCAAAAAAATTGAGTGTGCAACACGTGCATATCGCCTTTTTCGCCTCGTGCAAGGGATGCACAACTCGTGCGAAAAAGTGCTACTTTACGCACTAGTTGCGCAATGTACTGTTATGAAATACGTGAAGAAAGTTTGCTTATTAAAATAAATGGCTTGGGACGCGACACAGCCGGAAATAGACAATAGTATATTTCAGCACGTGTGGGGCAATTTCATTTTTAACGTGTGTGGGGTTTGCAGCATGAGCCGTAGGCGAGTGATGTAACCACACACGTTGAGGTATGCCACAAGGCCTGGAACCGGCTAAATCAGGCACAAGGCGCGAAGCGCCGAGTGCGTAATCAGCCGGTTTCAGGCATGAGTGGCATAAAAGAATATTTCCGTGCGTTAGGAAATCTCCTTTGTGGAATAGAAGTTTTTTCTTTCACCCTATAAGGTGAATATTCCGAAAAAAACATGTCAGTTTTGACCTTTAATATAATTGAAGATAATGATAACGGGATTTTTTATTTTGTCCGATTTTTAGGAGATCTGTCAAATTTACAATTATGTCGACTACAACTGTTGGTGTGCGGCGCCTACTGTGCGACCAACGGCGTTCACAATTCTAGCGCGACTGATGGACCGTCATGGAGAACAGTGCATTCTATTGTAAATTATAATGACCTGACAGTTGTAGTTAGTGTCATTGCAAAAACAGAAGAAGTTAATTCTAAATGTGAATGAAAAGACTGAGCCTCCCAGTGCAGTTTTCAAGATACGAAGGGGCATACCTTGATTTCCCCAACAGTTTCGTTTACCAGAGTCAATTTTTATATTCACACCAATACCATTAAATGTTGGTAACCCATTATTATAATGTGCGCGATTTATTGCTTAGCTCTCAGTGATATTGCTGATATTAATTACTTTTGCCGTACTGCTTCTAGACCTTTCTCGCCCGGGAATTGGTATTACATACTTCCCAAACTGGAAAACTCTAAAATCACTACGGCAAAATATTATGCCGGACGGTACCTTATGGGGTTTTTTGCTCGCGTGGTTGGCCACCTCGCCTTCGGCTCGGTTTGC
>JAPYZN010000297.1:0-53227 GCA_030522865.1 Psyttalia lounsburyi
TACCGCCTCTGGTTACTTACTCTCCTAGGAGAATAAATTTACTCATCGGGCAGTATGACAACCGATGACTCGCAATTAATTGATTCCTGGCAACATAATAGTATATTATGTATCGAGGACGATGAGTGGCGCATAAGTCCGAGTTTGAGTTTAGATGCACAATTTTAAGCCTCGGCTTCGCCTCGGCTGAAAATCGTGCATTTGACCTCAACCTCGCACTTATGCGCCACTCATCGTCCTCGATACATAATGTACTATTTCTTTACTCATTACGAAATATACTATTTCATGTGATGCAGGGTAGTGGCGGAATCTTCGATTTTTATTACCCCTATATCATTTCAAATCTTATTGCAGAAATACGTTAACACTTTCGTGATACGACCTTTCAGCCATTTAATATCGCCTGATTCACGGCCTGAATTCAGATGCTTCTTTACTTAGAAAGCATCAAAATTTCTGAAATTCGTGAGTAAAATAACAACAAATTCTTAATAATCGGTAGTTCATGTTTTTTACTGCTGTGTTAATTGGTCACCTGAAAAGCAACGGCTAGGGCGTTTTAAATAGTGTCCACTTAAATTAAGAATTTTTTCGACACATTGAGATGAAAAATTATGTTCGTAACTCGTGAAAAAAGTGTTTTTTTTTCACGTGTTACGAAATATACTATTATATGAATAATTGTTGTTGACCTAGATATGGCTCAAACGAGTTCCAACAATTTTAAAATGAATGCTAAAGAAAACCAATTTCCTTCAGAAAATACGAGATATTAAAAGTAACTTCTTTCCTATTAATTGTTTACATGTCTGTGTATTTTTAATTATCTATAAGCAAATATTCATTGGTTAAAAACAAAGATTCCTAATTTCTTAATTTCGAAATAAAGACATTTCAGCCCAATTGTGGAATACTTATAGCTATGTAGAAATTGGTACAAAGCGTAGCCAATGAATATGAATTACATATTGATTCAGATATCCTATTACAAAATACATTAACCAAATGTAGAAAAACGCGAAACCACCTACGGAACACGGAAAACGCGGAGTGGGGAGAATATTGAGTTGAAAATTGATAATTAATGTGGACGTTGATTTAAAATAGGAATTCATGTTTTAATTTAATAATCGGACCATTTTGAAAGTGATAAATATTCACCTAGATTCGATTTTATTTGATTTTTTGTATTTGCGCCTGATCTGCCATTTCAAAATGATTGGATTCAAATGTTCTGAGTCTTATGAATCAATTTCAAGATTATATAATTGTAACTCATTTCAAAGTCTTTCGTGGGTCAGAAGTATATTTTTCTCCTAAGTTTTCATCAAGACTGAAAGGACTAGTGTTTCAAAGCAGATTTTTCGCCACACTGTGTGTAAAGTGATATTTTACGCAAAATCCCACTACCAAGAACAGGAAAAGTGCTTTTTGACTCGTGGAATTATTATAAACCCCATACTAGCCCAAAACTGCTTTCCCGCAATCGTATCGAAATATACTGTTTTTACATACTGTGTGTAATGATTTTGCGCATGCTTCGCGTGCGAGATTCCTCGCTTCGCACACATTGTGTCAAAAAAGGAAAAGTAGACAAGTCGTCCTCAGGTGCAAAATCGCTTTGAGGTCGGGTTGTAACGACGTGCAGAACGCTAGTCTCGTTCTCCTCCCGAGGATCGAATACGATGTTTCCGCCAAAATGGACGAAAGTGAACATTTCTGACCTCGCTTCGCTGGGTTCGAAACGTTCGCTTTCCGTCCATGTAGGCAGAAATACTGTGTTTAGACTTGTGTGATTATATCACTCCCCTCCGGCTCGTGGTAGAAATCTCCCACGAGCCCAAAAACCCTTTCCCACAATCGTATCAAAATGGACTGTTCTATGATGACTGCACATATGAGACAATTCCCGCAGAGGTAATTTTTTTAGGTCAGACAAATATTTAGGGGTTCCGATAATCAGAACGGGAAGAGTGGGATGTTCTGCCGTTGGACTGCTCACCTTCCCTGAAATGTGCCTAAAATTTGTTAACCGCCAGTATTTGTTTTTATTGTAAAAATATTTCTTGTTTAATGGTGCGAAGGATCTAGCTTGTAGTAATCGCTTAGTCCGCTGTTGGGCCCTTGGCGCCACCTTAGACACAGACGCATATCTGATGGTGCGATTCTTGGAAGCGTTCTTCCTTTCTGCTTTATTAGAGCCTACCATAGGAGCCACTGGGGCTTGAGTTTTGGTACCAGCCACGAATATCAACGTCTCGCAGCAGGTTTCAAATTCATTCTCTTGAATTCTTCATCCAACTTTAAATTATGCTGCTTGGTTTTGCTAAATTGGTATGATATGACTTATATTTGTAGATTCACTAGTCAACGGTCATCAACCTGACTCGATTATCGTTATATCATGTATTTCTGAATAGTAATTTCAGTGATAATAATTAGAACTGCCTGAATAATCATTCGAATAATAGGATTTATAATTATACACCATAACATGAAAAAGGCAGCGATGCAAAATGAAGTCCAGAACTGTAATCATGCCTCTTTGTGGGCCCTCCGAGTACCTGAGGACGGACCCTCAGTCTGTGCACTCGGTTTGTAGGGTGTGTTGGTGCGTTGGGTTGAGCAACAGCTCAACCTAACCTCACTTCAAATGCGTACCGCCATGAACCGGCAGTCCAGCGCATACAAATGGATTCGTTGGTGTGGTGGTGGAGCCCTTGAAAACTCCTGGAATAAATGACTCTATTCCGTCCTCAATTGATAATTAACGCTATCGAAGCGGAAGTTGTTATAAGCCTAGGTAAATTGGCCGAAAAAAATTGTCCCATCATTCGGTTAATTTTCAAGTAAACATCATTGCAGGTTGAATATCCGTTGTCGTTTATCGAGAGACAACTGATTAGGAAAAATCAAACTTCTCTGGAATTCAATTTTTTGTTTTTATTTGCTTAAATAATGACAGTATTTGATTTCTTTCCAACCGAAACTGTGGTGTCTTCAGAAATTCATTGGTTAATGCAAATAATAAAAGCATTCTCACGGTTTTCACGAGCCAAATTCGTTACCATTGCTGTAATTGAACGGAACATTAAATATGTTGAGTCAGGAAAAAAATATTAAAAGTGTCCTAGGATTTTGTCGAGTTAGAAGATATTGATATTTTTCTTCACGCGAATAAAATCGTTTCCAATATGGCATATCAAAATGAAAGCCCAATGTAAAGATCCCATCGATACGAGAAAACATACAATTCAGTCATCAGTGACATAATTATTATCCTATACTCGACTGAATGACTTGTTGTTATTCGATTAGCTCATTAGTTATATGTTTTCATCCAACATTAGTAACGTACTCGAAAGCCGGAATTCTCTCGAGGTTAAACTCTGACCATTCCATTTCAATATTTTGGAGTGCTCCAACGACGTGAAACTCATAGAAAACTCATTTGTATACTTCTTATTAAAAATTATTTAGACGTTGCATAATTTTCGTTGAAGATGTTGAATTTTCCTGTGCGGTTCGGTAATTTCTTTCCGAATTGCCAAAACTCAACATTATCATCTTACGAATGGTTAATTATTACTGAACAATTTCTCTCCATGCAAATGTAATTATTACGGGCACTGGCCTATCCCTCACTGAACGGTACAACCGTTCGGACAGCATCAGGTAGTGAGACGTACGGCCTAATTACGAGCCTTTATTGTGAAAACTACTAATGGAGAGAAATCACTCCTGGAAAAAACTAAGCATGATGAAACGAACCACCAAAAACGCAGAAAGTCTTCACCCAGTCCGGCAACATTGGCCAATGATACGGGTTATCATTCCCCCGTTACTTACACGCAAAAGGGAACACTGGTGTCTGCGTCTATCGCGTCAGCTGCTTCCTTTCCCCCTCTATCCACTTCGTACCCTCCAACTCGCGATTGCCCGCGTTCGCGACCCTGTCAGGCCGTACCGTATGTGTCGATCATCGTACGCGATCCTCTCGAATTCTGTTTTTTTTTTAATTTAATTGCCGTTTTGGTCTGCCAAACAACATTAGTAAAAGATAATTATTTATGACGAACAGCTCAGAATTAACATTCAAAAGGTTCTATTTTTTCACATGCTTTATTTAATTGGTCAATTTTTATGTAAAATCCTTCAAGTTTGCAAAGCCTCTCACTTCGAAGGCAGCAGCTGTCCCAATCAACATTTTTTACCTATATATAAATAGCAAAAAAGGAAAACAAAGACAATAGGAACTTTTGAGTCCGCGTTTGCGCCGAAGAAATTTCTCACTTCATCTGTGATCTCTTTTCTTTAGAATAACCATTTTTCATTCATTTCTGAATGTATTTTCATTTTATTTTTCAATCGTTCTCGCCATACTACAAGCCTACCTAACATCCAGTGCGCCCCAATGACTCCACCTACTCCAATCACTGATATGAATAATTTACGGGATTAAATGAATTTATCTCACTGCGTTTATTCGCCTACGGGTGATTTTTTTTTCCTCTGACGTGTGCAATCGAAAATATGTGATTAATGGATTGTTCGTTGATTAATTTTCCGAGTTTTTCAACAAAGAAAACAAAAAAGAGTTGTGAATAATGTGTGGGCCACTGCGGCCTACGAGTATTGATTATAAACCAATGAAAATTATCGTTCCCCTTGGGTACTCAATCCAAGTAGGCTGTCGGTGTGAGGAGATGGGTTCTAACCAGATCGGGTTAGCCATAAAGTTGTGCTACCAGATTGGAAAATCAATAATGCATGGTCCTGTAAAAAAATTAAGCTCCATGAAGGAAGAATTTGAAAAATCACTCGTTCAGAATCCTCACAAAAGGACTTTTCAAAAATGAGGCGAGCTGACATTTTAAATCCAACGCTAGTGGGCTCCTGGAAAAATCCCCCCCCCCCCTCCCTTCTCCTCCCTTAATGTAAATGGAAAAAATTACATTTTGATTTCTCGTATTTTTATCAGCCCTTGTTTGTATGCCGAGCGGTTATTTCTATATTTCATAAAAGAATCAAGTTCCCCTGTACGTCGAGGGCCGGCCAGAAATGGATTATTTGTGTTAAAAAATTATTGTTCTTTTGATACCAGTCGGTCTGTGATTCAGAGGCCCTATAGTATTCGCTACACAACGTAGTTCAAATTACTGTGTAGAGTTAAAAGCCCTTTCGCTATATATCCACAGCATCTTCTGCTATAGTCGCGATAAACTTCAATCTTTAAGGCCCGGGTGTAATAGTTCATAACCTCGAAATTGCCGTGACCAATTATAGGAAAAACAATTATTAAATCATAAGCAAACGTAATTTCAGAGCACCGTGCATGATGTCTGCACGTCGGAAATTATGTCTGCTCACGACGTCATCATTTGACGTTTGATCATTATTTCAGGGGTCTGCTCACGGACGGTGTGGCTCAATATTGACAGATAATTGAAATGGCAATCAGTATTTGTTCGGATAGCTCAGATGGGAAGAGCACCTGACTGGTAATCGGAAGGTCCCGGGTTCTATTCCCGATCTGAAAATATCTGAATTTTTTCTTCAGTTATTTGTGGACTAAATATAATGAGAAGGAATTCCCACCTATCCAAAATCCTTTCCACCCATTAATCCTACTGCCCTACCTTAAAAATGTGGAACACATTCGCTCTACCTAATTTCCAATTGTTGTAAAACGTTTGATGGAACGGACGTTTGATCATTATTTCAGGGGTAGTCAGTGACGACGATTTCGAGGTGACAAATTAATACACCCGTCCCTTAATTCTCTCTGTGTATAAAAGGGCACCTAGGGCGTGTATAAAAAAATATGCATACCACCTTCAAAACCGATTGTCCAATACTTTATAGCCTACCTGACAACCATTCGAGGGAAATTGATGTCCATTGATCTTCAAATTTATAAATAGCAGCTGACATTTATCCGCTCCAATCGCAACTTCCGGTATGAGCTTTATTATTCTCCCTCGTTCCCTCCTACACGCATACCATCGCATCTCGGATGCTATTATTTCATGCATCCCTCGGTGCATCTATCCGAAACACCCAAATCCATAGATCATGAGTCAGTGTACAATTGAAAAATGCCTACGCGAGTTACGATACATATAACATCCGTTTTTTAAAAAGTGTATATAACCTGATAAAACAGTACAACTTGCCCCTTTCGACCTAACCAAGAAGATAACAAACAAACTAGTCTAAAGTTGAAGTTTTTTGACGTCTCACAGTCGCCAATGTATGATTGCAATAAAAATACGATAAAGAATTGAAACGAAATATCATAATTTAAAAATACGAACGCTGTTTCACAGTTATGAATGAAATTGAACGTTCCGGGGCCCCAAGAGATAACCTCTGCTGATAGAGGAGTTGGCTGAGTATGTTACGCGACATTCGACTCATCCGGAGATTTTTTTTTTAGGTTGTGTGTGGATCTGGCGTACAAAGTACGTTACTGAGGAATACGCTTGTGTATATAGGATGACACTTGAATGTTTGCACGTATGGCTCGAGTTTCTACTCCTTCCTCTATACCACTGTCTTTCTGTCCCCTATCTCTGTCAAACTCCTGGTTGGGAATACATTTATGCACTATGGGGTGTCTATGGACCTTGTTCCGACATTCTGCGGTGTTTCAAAGCACACCTGTAGACTAGCTATTCATGGCCAACTGCACTGGCCGGTGGCGAAAAATTGCAGATTATAGGAGCATAAACAAAATATTGCAACGTTTTTTGTGTGTCATTTTCACCTGCCACTGAATGTAATAACTATAGATTTCCTTCTGTTGGAATATTCGAGAAAACCTTCGTAGTTGTCTAGAAACTACTCAAAAAATATTTATGACACTGGGGAAAATGATTTTTGGGAAAAGACTCCTTTATGAGCGGATGTACTGCAAACTCGAGAGCGGTTTAATCCGAAACATGTGGGCAAATTTGAAGAAAGGTTCTGTCCTCTTGTGTCATAAACTTTCTCTTGTATTTGTCAGTAAGGGTTTTTTTTTCATTTGTTATAGTTTAGCCTTTCGACCACTAGGAGAACGGTCGTGCCTTTCTCGTGCTAAATAGAGGTTATTTCAAAAGAAATATTTGGTATTGTCAGTCAAATTGTTCATTTGATCTGTTCCATATTCCAATACCTTCAAAACCAAAAAGATATATATTTTTGATTGGTGTTGGCACGTTATGAGAAGAGTATTCTGACTGCGGAGAATCCGGTTGTATTTTCGCATTCCCATGTTGATGTTTCACAATTTATCAAAAAAAAAAGTAATTTCATTATGAGACAATGTGAAAAAAATTATTACTTTGAGTTTCTAAAGAATTCAAATTGGAACTTCGAAAATCTCAACGTGAGATCGTTGGGAGTTTCAACCTAAGGCATATATAAAATCCTCACATTGACTGATAATGAAATTTCTCTCTTATAGAAATTATGATAAAATGAGAATGTGAAAGGAGACGAGAATGCATTAAATTCTCGCCTCTCGAGAGAAGAGGAGACGATTCGGTTTCTCATTACGATTTGAGATGAGAGCGTCAAAATCTCTTGCATTTTTGGGATTTATCTGGTTTTCATCTTCCAAAGCTCAAATTACAAACCAAAGTTTGAATCTAGCTCTAAAGGCTCAACTGCTTACATGGAGTATTCCTGGAATTATTGCATATGTGTATGCAGACATGTTGTCATTACGATCCTCATCTCCATGCAAATTACGTACCAATTCTATGAATCACAAGAACGAGGTGAATAAGAGGGAGATGTTATAGATTTTCTTTTCAACATTTTCCATGTACGGAGAATGATTATTGTGACTCACATGTTCTTCTCGATTGCCATGTTTATTGAGCCTCTTTTTCTGCCAGTCAATTCCATTAATTAAAATGGAACTGTGAGATGCTCATTGCTCAATGCTAAGACAAGCTCAAGTGTTGATGCAATCAACGGAGGAATATAAGTTCAGATCTCTTACGTAATGTGATAAACATGTTATTAATTAATAACTTCATTTGTCTGAGCTAAATTAAATTGAACTTTATTTACCAGAAAATATGGTATTGGCTTATGTGACTTTCTCTTCAGTTACTCTTTTCCGTTCTCTTACCGGGGGACTATTAGACATGAAAATCGCACGGAGAGACGAAAGACATAAACATAATTATGCTATGCAAATCTCGTTATCGCGAGCTGTGCTGGAAGTATAAGTCTTTTCTTACATTGAAAGCCACGGCATTCCAGTAAAAAATAATTTTATATTTTCATTCTGAAACTGATTTTTTCAATAAATCTGGGCGGTTTTAGCCTCGTTCATCCAGAGGTAGTCGACAGAAGATCTGAAAATTGGATTTCCTGGCTAAAAATCGACCAAGATATTCGTTTTTCGACAACATTGCAAATGGATAAATAGATCTAATACAAGCCAAGAGACGTTTACCGTTCTTCATGACGACAAAATTTGCCTCTCGTGAGATTCTGAAATCAATTAATTAATCAAATACCTTTAAACTTTGCTCAATGTTTGTCACTCACGAAGTTTTAATATGTAAGAAGTTTGTATCAGCACAAAATTCCTCAACATTCCAGTTATTATGCCGAACTGCACCATTCGATCTTTTAAGCATTTGTCAAGGGACAATCTGCTTCTTGATGAATAAAACCTTTTTCATATTATTATAATTTCTTTAATTTTAGATGAAAAAGTGAGAGCATATCAGCCACTGAACAAGACGTAAATAGTGTCTCGATCAAGTTGGCTTTTGATCTAATCACAAAAATCCCTGAGATAACCTAATATCAAATATGTCAACTCCACTGACTACAATTTAATGGAGATTTCTGTGCTGGCAACACGATTGAATCACCTCAAGTCTCTAGCGCGCTGGAAATGAGTAATAACGCTGGCATTTATTTTTAAAACTGATTAAAAGTTTCCATCGTGTCTTTAAAATCTCACTAAGGCCGTTTAAGAGTCAATAAACCGTGTAATGGTATAGATATTGCGGAATATCTGAATGCCAATGGACATTCGACAGGTCTGCAATCAGTCGATTATTTAGTAGTTGTGCAATGTCAAGCATCCAGCAAGTGCAATGACCGTACAGAGCTCGTGTCCTTTCCAAGGAAACGGTGCCTGTACACTGAGGCCAGATTGTTACGAAGGTTCCGGTGGGTAGAGTTTTTTTCGAATACGAACAAGAAATCATGAATGAACATTTGATAGGTTTTCTAAAGTGGCAATTGCCCATTGCCGATAGAGGCCCCTTCAATGTTGGAAAAAACTGCCTTCACTAATACAGACACTTTGAATTGCTTTTTTTTATTCCTCTTCGTGCCAGTGTGGGTTGAATTTCAGCTTCGGTGGAAAGGAAGCGAGAGGCCAAGATACAACAAGAATGAACGGAGAGGATGGTGTGTACTCGGCTCAGTGCACTCCAAGTAAAATGCTCAAGGAGAGCTGGTACTGAGTCACTCCTAGCTATGCGGATTTTTCGCAGAATCTGGGTCTGCGTTTCTTTTACATTCCGCTCGCCTTTTGCCCCGTTCGTGTCCTTCTTTTTTTTCTTTGTATTATTCTTGTTGATTCTTTATATATTCTCGGTTTATGTTTCTTTCTTCCTTTATTTTTCCTCTCTTTCTTCTATGGCTGCACTACCTGTGCCGTCGTGCCACCATAGTCGGCGAGACGAAAGGCGATAACGCTGTATTCCTCTCACCCCCTGGGGGGTTCTCGCACCGTTCCTCAGTTATCGCAGTGCATTCGAGAGTCAAAACTCTTTTCAGTCTGGATCCAATCAATAAAGGCCTTCGCATTGTTACACTTCACTTGACTGTAGGGTAGATCTCGACTATTTCGTCTATATCTAAAAAATAATTCGTTTTTTGTATCCGAAACTAACTCAGAATGAAACACCCTGGTCTCAAGGCTTATTTTGCTACTCATTTTGAAATTCTCAAATTAGAATTTAGACTCACTATTCGGGATGGTTGATTTATGGTCGATAATTATTTCACAGAACAATTCGCCAGAGATATAACAACTTGTTTAGATTGCATTTTTCCTCTCAGAAAATGAGATATTACGGCACCGATTTCATTTTCTTCTCTCTTACAATACTTATTTCAAGAGTTTTTTTTTGTTTTTTTCGAATTGTCAACTTATCGCCATTTTACAATTTTTCAAATTTGTGAACACGATAATTTTAGAGATAAAGATTTGATATGATTCTAGTTCTGGTAATATTAAAAATTGTATACTGTGTATAAATCGATTTTATATCAGAGGTAGCGAATTTTAGTGATTGTTAATAAGTAAATGAACGATATAACTCTGCGCGGTACTGGCATTGCTTTCAATTAATTTGACGTTGTTTAGTAAAGAAAGTTGAAGACACTCTATTATTGCTCTTGCCATTTGTTCCCCTTCAAAGACATCGAATACATGCCGAAGGAAGTGGAGATTTTAGCGCAAGTATTGGGTGGTGGTAGCGTTAAAACATTCAGCACAGAACGGTGAGAACATTTTTCGCTGAGACTTTCTATCACAAAGGATGCGAGGATCCGATTTGTATAAGCTGAACCCACAGGCAAGCCAAGATCCAAAGCAGACTCCACCGAGTGAAACGGTGAGAGGATAAGGAAGAAAAGAAAAGGTGAGGAGTTTTGAGGTGAAGAAAGAGAGAATGAGAGGCGGCAGAGGTGAGTATACACAAAAACGAGAAAGAGGAAGAGAGAGAGAGAGAGAGAGAGAAAAAAAGCAACTCGGGTGGAGACCCCAAGGGCTCCCTCCACAATTCTACCACGGTGTGGCACGTAGATGAGGTGGTGCTCTGTTAAACATGGCGCCGTACAAAGCTGCCGACCAAACCATCTCATTTCAGCGCTATCCCCCTCATCTGCCTTATTATATACCGACAGGACCGGTGTACAACTCCAGACTCCAGAGCTAACCGGACTCCTCCATTCTCTCTTCCCCTTTCCTTCCTTCCAACTTGAATGCTCCATTCTCATTTTCTCCTACTTCTCTCTGGGTCGACGAGCTTATTTCGGTATCTCTCACTTCCAATTTCCCATGCCCCTCTCTTTCTTATGTCTATACCAAAGTTTACCATCCCTCTTTCTTCTTCCCTAACCCTTAAGATACGGTAGTTCATCCAATTTTTATCATGAATGTTGAATTTGTAAAAAATGGGCAACATTCATTCGTATAATTTACTTGACGTGAAAGGTCGATGCTCACGAATTAAAACACTCGGAAAGAAGTCTTGCATGCGGAGAAAATCCAAGGGCGGAGGGAGGAGAGCGAAATGAAGAGATTGGGGGTGAAAAAGCAAAATCGAAAGGAGGAGGGCGAGACGAACTACGCCCGGGAATGGAACAAGTGCTTCACAGGGGTAAATCAAGCCGAGATAAATATCCACTTGACAAAGTTAAATTGAAAGAATGAAATAACATTGAGACGTCAATGAAGAATCCGCGTTAACGTTGTCTCTCAAACTGGCGAATCCTGGCGGTGGGTTGGCTCGAAAATGTCAGGAAAGAGAAGGGAATCGATAAGCCGAGAGCAATGTCCCGAGGAATGCAGCGCAACGGACTCTCCTCAGCATGTATGTTTGCTGGAGGCTCTCCTCTGTACAGTGCCTATGGATCTATACCAATGGGTTGAAATTATCCCAAGGTGATTCTGTATTTTGAACGAGCCATTTTCGGAATCCACACTTTTTCCGATTCGCTGAGGTTCCCATGGAGTGCGCTACAAATTTTGATTGGTAATTTTCTCAATTCTCAGTTCGACCAATCAGATCACCTGTTTTCGGAGGGAAATGTCTGGAAGACTTTCACATCAGTTTTATCGTGATTATTCCGTCCATTGAAATATCAGTTGATAGGAGTAGAGGAAACCACAGGGATTTCATCGGAATCTGCTTAAATTCTAAGATTGTTCAATTGCTGCTATCCATTGTGTCTATCCATAATATCTTATAGAATGGCCAATGCCGTGACTGTTCCAAAAATTTATGGGGCGCCTGAGTCAATTGAGAAAAGACGCACGCCCAGGTAAGAAGCACAAATGCTGACGATGAGAACAAGCCTATTTTAGTCTAGGTTTGGCGAGGCTCAGTGACCCAGGTCTGGGATAGTCTTGATTTCATCGTTCCTTGAAGTCTGAAATAAGGGTGCTTAAAGAGGCCATGGGTAAGCATAATTTTAGGTGTAGTCCAGGCCTTGAGGATTTCGGCTCAATACCGTCATGGCTTATTTAGGGCTCAACAAAACCTCAGAATTGAAGATTATATTTTATTAATTTCCTCAATTTTTATATTGATAACTCTTCGTCAATAGTTATAGTTTTCATTCAAATCATATACAATCTAAGCCCAGACCAGACCTGGAGCTTCTGCTCAACGTCACATAATTATTACTATCCTGATCTACAATTAATTAATAACAGAATTCTAAACTTATCAATTCATCAGATCTAGCATTTATTCACATCCTGAGCATTTCAATAGCGAATAAACAAATATTACGACGCTGATGTTTGAAATTTGGTAATTCAAGGCTTGCATTGTGCCCGGCCAGTAAGCCTACTTCAGGCCTTATGAAATAAGCCGGAAACGAGGCCATCATTAGGGAACTGAAAAAGGATTGGTCCAACGCTGTGTTCGAGCCCCGATGGAGCGTTTCTAAGCCTTAGTCAGGCCTTAATCAGCCCGGTTTCTACCGTCGATTCTTTCCTGTGCTAAATCTTCCAGAACTGATCATTTTAATTCCATCTCGATTTTCAAAGTAGAGGACATACATGAAGTCCTCTATTTGAATTATTCACTGTCATATCAACAGTCGCTCAATTTAGTTGGTTCATGGTTTATTTCTACTCTTTGATGTTTGATCTCGCGACTTACCCTGAAAATCATGAAGTGTGCTTATGTGCATTCGCGACTCCTTTACTCAAACACTGTACAAGACTGAGAGAGTTTTACTGGGTACTAGCAGTGTGTTTGCTTCCGATTGCCTCATTATTCCACGAAGCATGATTACAACGATAAACATCTTCGCCGTGTTTCGCCTGGTGCACTTTATAATCATTCAAGCAAGAGAGGCCATTCCCGGAGTTGAGTTCTAAGAACTGGACCCGCGAGACGTTCTCTAAGCCTGTGACATTCCACGCCGATACTTTTCTCGTCTCGTATTTCGCACTTACCGCCTCTATCCTTTTCTACGTTTTCTTATGGCGATTTTTTCTTTTTTCTTTTTGTTGCACTATGTGTTCTTGTCTCTGCCCTCCTTGTTCTTCTCCTCTGTTTCTCTGGGTGTAAAATCTATACTGACCACATGGACGACGTGGCCTCCTCCACTCGACGCACAACCTCCTCGAAGGCGATCGCGGAGGGACGATTGACTTGGCAGATTCAGCCATGCTGGAAGTCCCACTGCTAAACCTCATCAGTTTAGACTTATTCGATTCTAGTGCTGATTTCCTTGTCAGTAAATGGCTTTGGCCTATCCTTGGAACGTCAGATGATTGTGCACTTTAGCAACCTGTCTCCTGGGTATAAGAGAAGATATGAGCTCATTTCATCCCTCAGCAAAAAAACGTTTTGATTATCTGACACATTTTACCGATTTTAAGGAACTATCCTGAATTACGTGAAAAAGAGGAATCCCTAAATTGAACATTTCAAAAATGTCTGGGATACAAACGTCATCAATTGATACTTGAACATCTCATGTTGAGGTGTCCAACAGTATGCTGAGGAGTGTGGAAATCGGCCAGAGGTGACACAAATATTCAGAATTTCAGTTTACGATTTGTTTAGAAATCTTGGTTTTACAGGATTCGGTTGAAGCCCGCATTATTTATGTCAGAGGATTGAGAACGTCTAGAATCTACATGAGGAAAAAACCTAAAATAATGAAGAGAACGAAATGTTGGAAATCAATCAATGTCTCGGTAAATTGAAACTTCCTTGGTGCATCTTCCTTATCATTCGCGTTTAATGGTCTTATGTACCAGATGCTGCAATTTGTATGACGAAGATGATTGGAACAATGTAAATCCAACGGCGTAAACTAGCAGAGTCATTGTGATAGATGGAATTGAATGCTGCTTCTTCATCGAGAACCTCAACAATTCGCAGACGCTGTCGTTGTAATGATGACAATGATGTGATAATGGAAATAGTGATGAAAATGAAAATACACTCAAATGAACAGTGAGATTTTTCATTGGGATTCAGTTTGTACAACCGAGCCGGATTGCCACGACAAGAGCAATGTTTGGAATGTGGACAGCATTACGCATGCGCACTGCGTATTTTACTTGGAACAGACGAACGGGCCCCGTTGCCGTTATGTCCCTCGACGACGGCCCCGTCGTCTGCAGCGGTTGGTTCGCTGTTGACCTCTTTGCCTCTCATTCGATATGCTAGTTCTTACAACCAGTCACCCATAAAACAACATTTCATGGAATAGAATGTTCTCCTCATTGAGGTAAAAACTATTTTACGCCATTTGCCAAGCTTTTATAACCACCGAGTGATGATGGTCGCAAGGCCGACAGATGACCCCGAAGTTACCATTCTCATCTTCATTATTTTAAATCGATACACAGACATTTTATGGATTGCGAGGAATCTGTTATCAATTATTGGAATTATTTAAATTTATCGGAATAACAAGATCACTGAAATCAAAAATTTTTCCTCTCACTGAATTTCACAATTGTGCGCAAAAACAATTTTTTGCTGCCTTAGTTGAATTTTTATATTGTTTTCTCGTGTAAAGTGGACAGAATTTTTTTTTTAACGTCAAGAAATTTTAAAATTACACTTCACAATCGCAGCCGAAGTATGTAAAGAGGGTCACATAATGATACCCATGGAAGACCTTGCGACATGTTCTTCAGAAAAACATAGGTCGGGGTTTCTAATTTTTAATTTTTGAATTCTTCTCTCTCCTCTTTTAAAATTGATTTCACAATTCCACTAAAGTGGAAAAATCACGCCTGGTCTAAACAAAATATACCTGAATTCCCAATGTTCCTGAAAATTAACCCCTGGTTGTACTCTATTCTGCAGCACCACTTCAGCAGATTAATTTCGTGACCAATTCCATTGAATTTCACACTGGAGATCTGATTATCAGGGTAACTCTATTTACGTACATCTTACAATGAAAATACTAACGAAGCCAGTTCATAGAGAATCTCTCCTTTTACCCCTTTCAACAATGGCAAAAGATATATCCCTACAGCGAATTCCTCCGGAGATCATCGGCCCCCCTTTGCCGCTTCACATCCCCCCACCCTTCACTCTGCATTGGATCTCCTCGGTGCTTGGGAGAAGAGCTCATGCTCGCTTGGATACCGCGATCCTCGAGTGCGAAATCGAAAAATTGATCGCGCCCAGGGAGCATAACGAGGCTACCTATGGTGTGTGCGGGTTTCCGTGTACCGGTCTTTTCTCTCCATGCCGAAAGTATACAAAAAATGAACATTCAAAGAATAAAAAAAAAGTCATAATAATAAAAATGAAAATAAAGAAGCATAAGAAGAAGAAAATGAGAGAAAAGGCAAAGAGTGAGTATCCAGCATGCAGACTGCTGTGCAGAGGGGTAAAGAGAGAGGGAGAGCGGCAGTGAAAGAGAAAGAGTGAGAGAGAGACAGAGGGAGAGCGCGAGAGAGCGTGCACGGGTCCAGTTTCGAAGGAAAGCAAAGTGGAGAAAGAGCGTCTGTGGGGATACAGCGGCGGTGAGGACCCAGAGCTGCTGGATACTGCTGGGCTGCTGTTAGGAGGGGGGAGGGGCTCCTCGCACATTCCCGAGCATCCAAGATGGGGAAAGGACGAAGGGAGAAGAATAAGGCTGTTGGAGAGAGAAAGCGAGCTGGAAGCTGCTCGATGAAGAGGAGCCACACTGGTGAGACGCTTGGTCGGGGGCGGTGGATGCGGAGGAGGACCACGTCGGCGGTGTAAGCTATGGACGGTGTGGAATACATCGGAAGAGGGGCGCCGGCGGTTGGCACGTGGGTGGGGGTAAGGAATGCATGGGAACGAGGCGCAAGCGGACCGACCGCGATTTGCCCGTCCCGCATTCCACTAACGCCGTAGCGAGAAGCTTCGAGTCCCGGGGCCACCGGCCACGGCTAACGCCGTGAAAACCGACGGGACCAGAAAATCAACCCTGTATACCGCTCGCGCTCGACAGTTCACTGGTATCAAAAGGTACCAAGACTATCCTACCGTTTATCACATGGCAATGGTTTTTGGAATTGCCATAGCTGAAAGTTTGTCTTTCTTTTCTATTTGTTGTGAAACTTTATACCTGGTGGATTTTCTAATTGTCGATTTTTGAGGAGGTTTTACTCAGAACGTCATAGAGGGTCCAGATGATTTTAGTAAATGTACAGACGTTGGTTTGTACCGACGAAATATTTGGGTTTTTTTCGGCTCAATGGGTTTCGTAGTTTTCTTAGACGCCAAAATATTGCTCATGATAATAGCTATCAAGTCAACCCACAATATGACTCGTAAGATCCCTAGCTAGTTAAGGCGCATCGGCCACTAATTGACTTGTTTTTTTTTTGTGATAAAATTGGTATGAACGTAATAACGCCCGAACTAACTAGAATATGAAGTAAAAAATTGGTTATATTTGGTTTTCCAATAGTTTTGAACATATTAAACTTTTTAGTTTACAAGTATGTTATTCAATATTATTAAAACCAATCAGCTAATTTCAATTTTTGTTATATCGAGCTCGATATCGCTTATCGAAGTTTTTCGAAAATAAATTCCGTAAATAAATCTATGGGAACAACGAGTACAAAATATTGATGGATTTCAACGTTTGTCTCGCCTCGAAGTTGCTCTAATGTTCCGTTACTTCGATAGCAGATGTAGCACATATGATGAATTTTGAGGACCAGTTCTGGATTAGCATTGTTTACCACTGCTTCCAATTGCAGTTTAACCATCTACCATTATTTTGGTGTGAACCAGAGCCTGCGAGAGAAATCGTTCGTACCAACCGCTGAATTCACTGGGTAATAATTTTCGAGACTACGCGAACTCCAGGAAATAGTCTTGACTCATACAGCTAGATATTAATGAGTAATATCAACAGATACACATATGTTTCTCCAACTTAAGATTGACTTTTATTTGGCAGCGGCAATCTCTGATCTGAGCTGATTAAGTGACACCAGCGTAAGTCGACAGACGCGAATCCTTCAAATTCCCTCGCCATTCAAAAGTGGAAATGAGGTATTCATGTAAAGAGTACTTACTGAGGATAAGCCATCTTGATGCTTTAATCCTATACAGAATCATGCGGAAATTGGCAGCCGCGAATACCGGAAGTTAGGGCAATCAAACGGGCATTAAGCTGCAATCAGTCTCACTGCACGCAATATACACTTCCACGAAATTTGCAGTTACATTTTAAAAATATATCCATGGACATGTAAATTTTATTGGACCGCGGCCACGATTTTGAATTTACATGCCGCAATCGACACTGGGTTAATGTAGAAATGCGGTGGATGAATTAATTTTTTTTTAAATGGCTTTTCCTATGTTTAAACGGTACATTCAATTAATAATATTGAAAAAAGAGTTCTCCTCATCGTGCAATTGTAAAGCAAATGATTGTGAAAGGTATTCGAGCATCCAATGATCCGTGCGAATTATTGTTCAGCAATTTCAGATAAGTACGGTTATACTTCCTCTCGGAAACTGGACTAGGCTGATTTTCCCATATATTAGTTGCTCCAGTACTTTCAAAAAGATGGCCAAGGAGGAAATCCGTGTATCTCATTATCCAAATTTTCTGAATTTGTGTGAGTCACTGGTTGCTACATTTGCCGCCTTCGAATTTCATTAGATCATCATGCGAGTAAAACCAGAGGTTGATTAGTTGGAAAATTCTACTGCGACCCTGAGAGCAGGAAGCTAATGAAGAAGTTGTTCCTAGAATCCGTGTGACCTCGGTCAGGAGCTGAACAAGATGCGTCGTCTGATTAACTGTATATCCGCCTATGTACGCCAGATAAGATGACAGACTCTGCGATATCCCGCGGAAGTACGTATAGCTTCATGACATATCATTGATCACCACAGTCTTATGAAGTATGTAATCAGGCATCCTATCAGCGATGGTAATGCACAACATTTGCTTAATAACCTGTGCACTCGAAGTCACGTGAAGTCACATTAGATATTTTTCTGCCTAAATGGACTGAAGGTGACCGTTCTAACTTCGCCTTGCTTAGTTAGAATCGCTCACTTTTGTCCATTTTTGCAGAAAAATTGCAGTCAACCCTCGACATGAGTATTAGACGAGCATTCTCCACCTGCTCACAACCCTCGCCTTTGGCTAGATTCGTAATTTAGCACGTTGTGTTGACTTGTCCACTTTTTCCCCCTAGGTAAGAAATATCCTATATCCATTGTCGGAAATAGCACATCGATCAGTTGATATAAGTTATAACAAGCTGAAAAGTGACCGACGAACTATTGGGGGTGGGTGCACGAGAGGAAGACACGGGGAACATTCAGCTTCATTGCGTGTTTCTCATCTCGTTCCTCTCTTTCTATCCCCCCCCCCCCTCTTTGCGCTTGCTCTGTCTTTCTCTTCCTCTCTGTCCCCTTCTACCTCTTTCAACTCTCCGTGGAATGCGATCTCGTCAGGTCATTCATTCAAGCCACGGCGCGAACGATCGTTTCAAACGGTGAACATTCTTTTCAACAGCACAGTGGTATCATCCACCAAGAACAGGCGTCATCCACGGAAATCTCAACCCAGACAATCATCACGAATAACATTGACGTGGCTGAATGATTTTATGCACTGTCCTTTATTCCTTCATAAAAACCGTGAAAAGACGGCCTTCAACACTTCAATGTGTTCTCCATTTTCACTGAGATTCTATAACTCTCTCAAAGCCCCTCGAAATTCAATTACTCAAAATCTGATGTAGGCTATTGCCATCCTCATTCTCCTTTCCTTCTCTCTTCTATCAGTCTCATAATGCAAAATGTTTTCTATTTACCTGGGACAAGCTGGTGGGCGCATTCCAGAGGTATGCTATAACGCCGGATTTCCAAGAGGACTCGCTCGACAGAGTATATACGATCGCGTTCATTCACCTGCTTGTAGACCTTCTCCTACCTCCGACCCCCCCGTCCCACCCCCTACCACCCTCATCACTCTGTCTCATTTTATTGTGCCTCTTTCTCGTCATCCTCCTCTCTCTATCACTCGCTACTTGATTGCGCCGTGCGCTGCTACTCACCTTTGAGCCAGGTTCTTTTTCCATACCCCCCTACCACCCCTTCCCATCCATCCCAGCACCTACAAAGTTCTGCATTGTACCATGATCCTGCCTATTACTTTGTCCGTAGATTACACTTCACGATGGAGAAGATATCCAGGACTTTGTGCACAAAACGGATACCCACAGAGGATAACCCACCTCGGACTTATTCATTGGTGTATGATGTTGATAAGTTCATAGATTATAACTATATGGTATTTCCGTTAGTTCAGAATAACTATCCAAGAAAAACTATTTTCGTTATTTCCTTACCTCTTGCCTCTTCAAACCGAGGAATGTAAATGAATGTCGGTGAGCCGCTATTATCATTTCTTTTTTCATTATCATAAAATGTAGCTAAACATTGAGAAGCAACTTCATCTTCATTTCTTCGGTCTACATGAAGTCGAGAACTACTTCGTCTCTTGAGAAACACATTCACGTCGGCTTTTACAAACAGGATTCTTCAGACTTAGTCACCTGCAGTTTGCCTGGCAGCATCCACCGCTTGAGATGAAGATGGATTACGGTAAAATGCGACGATGGCAAAACCCTTCTATCATTTGGTTTTTCCTCCTCCCAATGACTACCAGTGTTGATTTCTGGTGACTAAGAATGCATGGTATTTCGCGTCGATGATGCTGAGTCTTTTGCTAGCATACAATGATGCTTTGATAGACACATAATGGTAGAGTTGATCCAACAAAGTTAGGCTCGAACTGCTTCAAACAACGTTTCGGGCCTAATTGGGTAGATAAGTCCTTAGACATGTTCGGAAGGTATGATTTCGTAGGGAGAATCAAAGCGTATCTTGCTTGGTAGTTTATTCCGTTCGATGTACTCTTGGAGAGCTCACATGGCTCTCCTTCTTGGGCTTCCACCTCTCACGAAGGGGGCACTGTCTTGGAATTCTGAGAATGTGAATGCCACCGACGACTTTCCAGTGGATCCTGAAATACCAAGTTCGCGCAGACCACGATCCAGATGTTCAATTCATCTAATGAATCACTTGATTCTTTCTCACCATCACTACGTGAAGCGTTTAAGAACGTTATTCGTGGGGACATTTGGGAAACTTTTTTATCGGAGACATTCCATTTGGTGATGTTGATTTTTTACAACAATTATACATTTAAAGAAGAGTTTTAATGAACAGCTCACACTTCTGTTGCAGGAATCTTGCGATTGGTATCGGTATACAAAACTTCCCTGAAGGATTGGCAGTATCGTTACCCCTCCAAGCTGCTGGTTTCAGCACGCTGAAGAGCTTCTGGTATGGCCAACTATCGGGCATGGTGGAGCCAATTGCTGGTGTCCTCGGTGCTGCAGGCGTTTCACTAGCAGCACCAGCTCTACCGTATGCACTTGCTTTTGCTGCAGGTGCCATGATTTATGTCGTCGTTGACGACATCATCCCGGAAGCACATCAGAGGTAACGTACATTGATTTTATGGAAAAATAACGCGTTAAAAGTTTATGTTTATTATCATTGTCCTATTGTTATGACGCAATACTATACAGGATGACGATGTTATCAATTAGCTAGAAACGTGAAAGTCTTATATGCTTTCTATATATGTTCGATGTGAGACAAAAAATTAATTCTGTTGAAAAATGACAAGTAGAAGCGTTTTTTTTGTCCTGATGAATTAATTTAGACATTGAGGGACATTACCACTAGATTTGGTAATTTCTATAAAAATGAATGTTTTTATGCGAAATTTCACGACTTGAAAAAGCGTAGAATTTTTGTTCCAAAAACTATGCTAGTGACAAAATGAGATAAAGTCTAATCGAATATCGTGGTTTCGGAAAAATAATATTTAATCGAGAATACCATCCGTTTTTCGCCGTTTCCACAAGAAATTAAATTACACAATTAACTGTCCTATTTCTTCATTTTGTAATTTCAAAATTACAATTGAATTTCACAGCGAAGTTGTTGACAATCCCATGTATGCATGTGAATAAAATTCAATACATTTTTTACCTGTGGGATTCAAGACGATTAGAAAATATAATAGCCCTCAACTGTGACGTCAGGATGGAAGTGTTCTAGGGGTATGTATAGTTAGCGGCACAAACGGACGTAGCGAATTTCTTTCCCAGGGCCCGCTAGACAAGCATTGTCATTGTAATTGGCTCTTTTTGTATTTCGCGTGCGATCTGACCTCCCAGTCTCGTCTCTGCTCATTCTCACCCTGATGTGTAAGAACTTTACAAGGTTTAGTAGGCAATGTGGGGCTTCCTGAGACACTCACCGCTCGTTGGCTCCCTCGGGAATCCTGTCTATCTTCGTCATCGACCTCATGCATAGCGCAAGGCGCGGGAAACGGGCAAAAGTGAAAATTCCAAACATTACATTTACGGTTTTATCCCATCCCCTCTTTTCTTTGCTTCGAAATTATAGCATTGTAATTGTCCTATTTCGACATTTTCCTAATTTTGGTTAGAAATTATACGAGATTGTATGGAATGACGAGGAGAGCATTGGAACATCCCTTGCAGACCTGCCCACCCTCCCGCGCTTTCTTTCATTCCTTTCTTTTTTTCCTGGGATATTGTACTGATTTTCACATCCATAGTCTCTCATTAGACCCAAAACGTCGAGTCTTCGCGAGTACTGAACAATTCTTGGGCAACGTTTAAAAATTGCTCTCGGTACCTGAATGGAATACCATATTTGCGGATGTAATAATATTCTTAATTCATCTTCATTTTCTTTATGATTACAGCGGAAATGGCAAAATCGCTAGCTGGGGTGCAATGGTGGGATTTTTAATAATGATGTCACTGGACGTTGGGCTTGCATAGAGTCCAACATAATAGCTTCATTTACAAGACGAAAAACAACAATATCATCGACTGGACATTGATATATCAGTTTTCAACAGTTAGATAGATTTGTATAAACAACGCAGAAGATTAATAATCTTTTGCGGCGGCAATGGTGTACATGGATATTTATTGATTGAAAGGAGTTAATTAAACACCAATTGATATGCCCACCTCAATTACCAGATATTTAGTGCATATTACTCGCTGATGAGTACCAAGTGATGTATTTTGATCCGATATGATGTATTTGGGTCATTTTGTAGTTACTCTTTCAAAATCTATTAGGCAATTTATACGCGGGAATACAGTTGATTATCTTTAGACATTCACGCTGATCAATTTATTTACCTGTCTGCAGGAAAAAATTTCAGAGGCGCCCGTGCGAAGCGTTCCATTTAACGATACTATCTACAATAGCCTATGAGAAAAAGCAGATGACTTTCAATTACTGATCTATCCATGGTATTTTTGTATAGTCTTCTGTTTCCATTTAAGACGTTTTTATTGACAATAGTTTGCCGTCTCTCTTTCGCTGCAACGTTATAAATGTCAATGTTGTGCACAGTGGGAAATTTTTGTTATCTTTTTATTGACATTTGATACATTATATTACAATATTACTACGATACTTAGGTATTTGTAGATAATTTTCATGTTTGAGCATGGGTGAGAGAGGAGAAAGTGGATTTCCTAAGCTGGTGATCATTTTTAGTAATCGAAATAGTATGAATTGGTGGCTATTACTGTTATGAATGACGCAATCTTCCGTAAATGACGAATCTATGTGTAAGAAATATAAAATTCATATTTTTTTCATTCATATGTATTGCAAGTTTGTAAATAAATTTGAGGTACAGAACATCAGCCTATGCGGGGCCATCTATGAGTACTTCTAAAGATTGTTCCTCACCAGAGATTCTGTTTCCACTTGTACTTGGATTATGTTAAACCAGCAATGGGTAGACAGAATTTCTCAGTGTTGAACGATTCATTGCGTAACAGCGGCACTCGCACTTAGTTCAACAATTGTTGAGACTCACAAAAGAATATATCAGATGAATATTGGCGTGAAGTTTCAGGAAATAAAAATGTAAAGAAAGTATTTTGAGAAGATTAAATCTGCTAATCAATAAATCAGTTTTTGTAACTGCTCATATAATTTCGACAATCTTCTTTCCATGTGGTTGAGTTATTTTTGTCTAATGCACGTTTGTTCGGTTTTCTTTCATTTTTAACTTGTAGGCCTGAAGGGATGAAGTCATTGTAGGTTTCCCGAAAATAGAAAGTGAAACTTTCATGCGTTCTCCACGTTTCACGACCCCCGGAAATTCTACCGACTTTTTTTAGAGATCGCTCTGCATATGTGCATCGGCATGTGTGTATGTGTGTGATCGCAATTTGGTGCAATGATTTCTGGAGAACAGGTGATTCAACGGATTTTTTTTTGCTGGTAACAATGGAAGCATTGTAATTGTGCAAATTTTTAGTTTTATATTTTTAAGTTGTATGGGTCCATTCTAATCCAACAAGTGATTCAAATGCGATGAATGTGATTGAATTCCCATAATCCTCCCTCCTCTCGGCCTAGTTGTGTCCTCGAATATTGCGCATCGGTTGGCCAAAATCCAGTCACGGAAAATTATCAGCCGAATATCCCTCGACCATCAAAATTAATCGTAATATTTCCCTCAAGCTTCCCTGCAAACGACTAAAAGCGTCAAGTTTTGTAGAAATATACCTCTTTCTTCGCACCCGGAATTGTTAACTTGCAAAACTTGATATTTTCGTTTGTTTACAAAAAAGCCATCGGAACAGATTCCGGTAATTTTGGTGGCCTTGGACTATGATAACTCAATATACTCCTAACGAAATTCGTGCCCTTGTGCTCTAACGTACTATTGTCGATAGCTGCCGGTAAATGAAGAGGCTCTTTGCCAAAGGATGTCGGGGGGTTGTGGCCCAAGGGGTGGGGTGTGGAAAGTTCACGCAGTCGACGATTGCCTTGCGTGCTGCAGTCTTCCGATGCACTTCGGCCGGACTGCCTCGTTTAGGTGCACTTTTTCTCCCATACTGTGATTTATTTTTTCTTTTCTTCTCAATTTTCTCGAGTCCCTCTCTCCACAATACCAACAATGCAAGAGTGACTAAAATTTGGTGTGCCTGAGGGTCATCACGTGTGCGGAAAAAAATCTTAGTTTCAGACCGGTAATTATGCGAACATTTACGTCACCAAATTCAAGTGTAGTAGAAACACAAAAATCGCGAGTTTGAATCAGTCATTTTATTGAGGCGTGGGGTCGTCCAGTCGTGGAATGTGTCGAGTTTACCTTCTGCGTTTTCTTTTTTGCAATGTTATTCTGTTCATTTCTCCGATACCCTCTATTGGATCAGTCGCCTTACGTCATTACCCGGTGCATCGACATCTGCCCTCTTTCATTTTTATTTTTCAAATGAGAGGAACACAAAGTTACCTTGTCACGTTTCATGTGTGTAGATGAAGTACAAACAGGAAGGGCTGTCTTCTATCAACTCATTGGTGCAAATTCACAATCCCGTTTTGGACATTGCCCTCTCAGTTTTATCACAATTCTTCTTCGTATCTCGTACCTTGCACATAGCTCATCCTCCGGGTCGCCTCTGCTTCCCGTCAGACGAGGAAAATTATGAATACGGGTGGGGAAGGAGGGGCAGTGAAGTTACTCTCGAGGTGTGTCCGCCTTCTTCACCGGCATGTCACGCCGCCGTCGATTACGTAATCGTCGCGCACTGCACTACACCGTCTTCGCGAGGTCAGAACAGCGACTTTTCTTTTTTTTTCATTCACTCTTCTTATTTTACTCTTTCTCATGTACCCTTCTTCGTATTACACTATTGTGCAGCTCTTCATCTTACTTCATCATGCGCATACCATTGTTTTTCACTCTCTACCTCTTTATGGCAATGTCATTCGTGTAATTTAACCGTGGAATTCAATTTACCCGAGTAAATGTGATTTTTTTTCCATTAAAGTGATGTTTAAATTAATTTCCACGATGTTTTGAGATTTTTCTTTACATTAAACAAAGGAAAAATGATTGCCTCGTGTTCGTTTATTAATTCGATGCCTCTACTCGATGTTTCATCAATTTTTAAATTTAACTTGGTAAAAAAATACCTGTTTTCATCTAATTAAGAATACATCATTCCAATTTCCTCACTTCTTTCGTTGGCCAACGAACTTCCGACGACAGAATAATCAACGGCCTCAGGCAAAAACCGGAAGTCGTAGGAAGCGGCCAATTGCACGTCCGCCATCCACCGACACGAGATGGCGCGGGGACGTATAAGAGAGAAGGGGAGAGTAAATGAGAGGAAAAAAAACATGAGAAGAAACAGCGAATAGAAGGCAGGGAAAACAATATGGGAGAGTGCCATTCGAAGCGAGTGTGTACATTTGCATCTCTCAGGGTAAATTCGTTTTTTTTCCTCTTATTTTTTTCTTTTGCTTTGCATTGCGACAGATGCAATCAATAGTTTCACTGCATTCAACGTAATTCTTCATTGTTATTTTTCCACTGATGATTTTCCGACTCTAGAAGTGACCGCACTTTGGCCTCCCCCAGGTCTACTTCCCACGAATTCTCCGAGTTTGTTTTTGTTTAGTGTGGGAAAAGGGACACCACTCGAGACGTGAAAATTCCGGGAAGAGGAACGGGATGGAGAAAGAGGAGGAGAGTGAATGCGTGCTTGGAATGTGGGAATCATTAGACATCGGTAAGTCAATCGATAATCAATGGCTTATAAATGTTTGCATGCCAATGTGTCATAGCGCGAAGGCTGAGAAATGAATTATGAAGACCCTAGTGACATACGAGCAATCAATTATTCGGTGAATTACGACGATTTGCAAGACATCGCGAGGTTTAGTAGCCATAGAAAAATTATTTATAAGGTCTATTTACTCTGGCCGGGTTAAAAACCCCTCGCCATGTTGAACTCTGACGTAAGAATTTTAAAAGTGGAAGAGTTTATTTTTTATAATAAAAATCACGGCATGGAAACACTATCCACTCATCGTAAAGAATTACCAAAGAATTACCCGTAGCATGCATTCAACAATACTATTGATGATACTACAATATACCAATGGTATTGGTATGGTTACAATTTAAGTCGTCGGGGAGGAATCGCAGCTTCGGTAATCTCTCAAAATGAAATTTCTCCACGTAAAAATCTCGTCGGGATGCAGCAAGGAGAAATAAGTGAGGAACATTCACCTGGGCCCTTTCACCCATCTCCATCCTCTTCGTTTCCCTTCATTTATTCGTCCTCAGTGTCGTCTCTCTCGTTTTCTGAAAGTCCGTGCCACATTCCATAAAGGGCAAACATTTCTCTGTTTAAATATCCCTCTTTTCTTTTTTAAATACCGTCAACGGCCCGACGACTGCCACTGTGCCAAATTTGGTCATCTCCATCGATTTTTTGACGGGTAGAATGAAAAATCTACCGACACAGACTGAACAACCCACTGTCGTATTCCGAAGTAATTACACCTTAATTTTATTATAAGGAGAACTGAAGAAGCGAGGTACTGTTCACTGAATGCTTTATTCTAGACTTAGATTCCAGAACTTGAGAGGTGTTGAAGGTTTAGAGGATAATTAGGGACTGATTTCAGGGAGAGTTCTCTTGCAGGACTAGAGTCTTGGAAAAATGGCGGAATAGAGGAAAATTGAAGAGTGGGCATTTTGAGAGGCGCCAAATATCTAGGCCAAATTAGGGTTATTAGGGAACTCTATTAATTGCTCCATTAGTTTAATGGAAAAGTGCGGACTTATTTGATTAGGATGGGGATTAGGTTTTAGAGGATTTTCGATATATTTAGGAAATAATGTGGGTATACATAACCACCTCAGGACAATAATAGGGAATAATGTAATTAGGGAACTTAATTATTTATATCATTAGGCACGATAAACCATATAGAATATTGTATTGGGCCCAACGACATAAAATTATATTATCCGATCATTATTATTCGATTATGGGAATAGAAATGAAGAAAACACTTGTAGGTAGTTTAACACTGAATCTTATTATTAAAAGTTCAATTTTGACTCGACACAGTGAAGAGGTACTTCGTGCCAAGGATGCTGGCTATGAACTAACCAAAAAGGGATATTTTCTAGTCGGCCCAGGTCAAACTCAATCCAAGATGGCAATATAATTTTCCTCCACTACTCGAACTCTCGGTTGTTTTAATGTTGATCCTCTCTGGTCACCAAATGTAATTTTGGAAAAACCCGCGCAGAGCAAGTCCCCTGGGGCGAAAGCCCTCTCCTCTTTACAATATGAAAAATCCTACAGCAATAAATCAATGGCCATTCCCTAAATCCGAAAATATATTGAAAAAACTTGAAAAGAGTGGATTTTGTACCTGGGAGAAATTCTAAAATCTAACAATTATAATTTTAAAAAAGCTATTATATTAAAATACCTCTCGCCCGATGATAATTTCCTCATTCAATAACAATTTAATATTGTTCATGGTAATGAAATTTATTAACATTCATAAATTAATTTCGTGGTTTATAAATGTGGTATAACAATTGAGTTATTTAATTAATGATCCGAGGGTATATCAATGAATGACACGAACATATAATTATTTGATCTGCACTAAACCTGTGGGAAATTTCAAGTTGGAGAAACTGGAAATCTTTCAATAATTAAATCTTCGGTATTAACAGTAGTAAACTGATCTGAGTACTGACATTATAATGACTCAAATTATAAATTATGTTATTTAGTTGTCTCTTCCCTTCATTTATAAAATTCACAAATAAAAAATCTTAAACGATACAGTACACCCGATTGAGACTTGGCGTTTACACACGTGCATTCCCCCGACTGAAGACCACAACCGGAGAGGCCTCTGTATGATCTTATATACAAAAATAGCAACAGTGAGACAGCACCGGAAGTTGAAGAGTTCCGCCCAGCGGTACCGGGTCACCGTCCTTCACAAATCCCAAGATTCACAGGATTTTATTTCAAGAATTCGTGTCATTCATACTTCAATTCATTTTTACATCTTTACGTATTGTTTAATCTTCCACTAGCTTCACCTCTGTCATTTTCATAATGTCCAGTATCCACAGTTAGAAAAAAAAAGAATTTTCATGGATAGTTTACTGTTAATTTTCCGGTTAACGACACTAAATACCATTTAACGAAGAAAAGAACATAACATTTTTGGATGCCACTAAAAATAAAATGAAATTTCATAAATCTAGGCAGCACAAAGTAAACCATTACTCAATTTCTTTGAACAGTAAATTGTACTAGAGTTTTAGTGAAATATGAAGGCGAGCCTGAAATTTACAGTTCTCATTAATATTCCAACGAATCCCGGCATTTTTAATAACAAAATCCCTCTGAAGTTTCATCCAACCTACAATTTGAAATTGTATATCAAATTTTTAAGGAGTGCAACGCAATTTTTAACCACAATTTTTCAACAATTTTCAAACCAATTAATAAATAATAATCATCCAAGATATTCAATCGTGGCTGCACCCAGTGTACAGCTTGTCTCGTAGCAGTGGCAGTAGCCTCGTGATACTTGGTTGGCTTTTATGAATGAAACCACTACTTCGGCAGTACAGTACATATGCACGCGCGTCCATGAACACTCGCTGCAGACAGTCACGCTCAAAAGTTCCGTGTGTGAGTGGCAATAGCAATAGCATGGCAACATAAAGGGAGGGAGAGAAGAATTGAAAAAAAAATGAACATAGAGAAAAAAAATAAAAGAGTTGAAGCAAAAGCGGCTGGTATACAACGCGCGTGTACGCAGTCGTTCCATACCACCGGGGAGGAAGGAAGTTACCAAGCACATCAAGTATTGTCCCTTCCTCCTGTCTCACCATTGTGCGGAAGCACAGTGTTACTACGGTCAATACATAAACGGCAGGATGCTGCATTCGAGGAAGTATAACTCCGTCTCGCCATCTACAGTGTGGCCCTCTAATAGTAACGATGCATCGTGCATTATTCATCGTTCAATTTAAATCGAATCGGTGTGTCATGCCCATATGCGAACAAAAATTTAACTATGAATTTTTACAAACTTTTTTTTTGTCATCTGTCGGACGTTCACCTCTGACCCAAATATGCCATTTCGCTTTCACAAACAAGAAGAAATATTTCGATACGAGGTGAACCTAGCAGCAATACTCAAATCGTATAGGACGTCACCAGATGCTAAAAGCATGCCTGGCACTAAGTCTGATAAATCGTGAAATAGTATATTTCGTGACGAGTGCCGAAAAATGGTTTTTGACAAGTGGGAGGTTCGGCGCGTGATGTCATTGCACCAGGATCAACATTGAAAATTATTACGGATTACATTACATAAGAAAATCGTTAATTTGAAGAAGATGAACAATTTTTAAAGACTATTATCTCAGGAATAGGGAAACATGATTATTCTACTCTAGACTACAGCTCTAATTCTTAGATCCTCCACTGGAATCTTTTGAAGATGATTAAACTGAACAATATCGTAATAAGCATGAATGCTTCCTCTCAATTATCCGAATTTTCTGCTCATAAGAAAATTTACTGGACAGAAATAATTTTTGCACGCAGTGCACACCAACTCTATACGCTAGAGAAAAACCTCATAGTACTCGCCCTGAAATCTACTATTTGTTGGCCGACTATGCGTTTTTTTCATCGCAAGTTATCGAAGAGGTAGTTTTCACGCGAGGTGAACGTAGCAACAGTGATAAAGTTACTTTTCTTGTCATCAAATAATATATTTCGTAAGGAGTGCAAAAAAGTGGTTTTTCATAGGCGAGCGCCATAATCCCACTATAAGAAAAAAACATTTTTGCACGTGTTACAAACAAAATTTTTCATCACAATGTGCCGGAAGGTGGAATTTGTGGCACATGGAGTGTTACTTTTCGTTACAGCGTGATGCAAAGTAGCTTTTCGATACTTCTGATCGAAAAGAAGCACACTTTGCCAGTCGCTGAACGTAATATTACTGATAATAACTATTATTCGCAGTCAACTTCACCCTCATGGCGCAATATGTATTACAGTATATTGCAATATACAATATTTTTTCTCCGTAGACTTAAAAGCCGTCTTCCGATTGACCGAGATTTGAAGCGAGATTATAATCACGTTGTAGTGGCCGTAACGGCGAAAATAGTATATTTCCGGCTTGTTGCAATGCGGATTTTGACTCGTGTGGCAAACTCCCCTCATAACATCCCAGAAACAATATTTTGTGTGGTGATTTTTAAGTTTTCATGATTGGAAAGTATGCAATCCCAATTCGAGAAATCGTGAGAAGCACTGCAGAATATAAACTTTGACACATATTCAAGGGAATTTTCCGACTCGTGTGGCTGACAGCCCTCAGCCATCAGCTTCATCTCTGAATGGCAGCTTCACAGTTTTAAGAAACACTTGTATCGAAGTATACTATTCGACTCTTATCTCACTTTTTGGGCCGGGAATCGGAGGGAAGAATTTTTTCGTTTCATTCATGAGCGATTTACGTCCCTAGTTTATGAATTAGAGACGATATCTCTATCAAGAGTACTGGCTCATTTGTGACTGCGGCTGATTACAAGGCTACAAAAAAGTTTATTTTGAACGTCAATGAACCTTTGAACTCTGGCTATCTCTTTGCAGCACTAGTATGTGTACGGGCGTTTACCAAAGGTCTCGAGTCGGACGTGCTCCACGAATTTCATGATGCTCTCACCCACAAATTCCCGAGAATTATCGTATAGCTTCTTGGAAAATAAAAAAAACATCTTGTTTGATGTTTCAATCCCCATCACTTCATGCATATATAGTTGTACGCTAGAATCTTCCGGCTCTCCTCATCTGCTGCATTTTTTTTCATCGAATTTCGTTTGCGGAATTCACTCCCCTGGGTTCCGCCTTTCTCCCTGTTTTGATTTTTTTTCCCATACTCTGGGGTCTCGAAAAATTAAATAAAAGGAAATAAGTGTGTCAGACAAAAGAGCCTACGATCAAATTCTCGGACATCCTGAGCCATCGTTCTCACTTGTTCGCTCTATTTCTAAATCCATTTTCTACTTTCTATTTTTATGAGGGACGGCGTCGTCTGCACGACCATTTTATTCGTCTGCGATATTTCGAGACGTCGGGGTGGCACGCCGTGGATTGCGATCTCGCTCACTTCCTCTGTCTTTCTTATTCTCCCTCGTCGCTCGTTCACCCGTCAAATCTAGACATCAAAATTACACTCTGGAGGAATCATAAGAATATCCTATGAACATTGTCGACGATCAATTCTATTGTTCCATTCTTCATTTAGTCTATGAAAATTCACGTCACTGAATGGTTTTATTGTAAGAAATATAGCATTATGAAAAGTATAATCTATTCATATCGATTAGAGAACCTCTCTCAAGTCAGTCCCATACATCGTAGAAAATATAAAGAACCATTCCACGTTAAATGAGTCAACCCCTGACCCTCAACCCTAGACGAATATTACCAGGATTTTTCTGTTGAAAGATTAAAATTTTCAAAGTTATTACGATTCATCTTTTACACATTACACAGGTATAAATATTTTGCTCATTTTGCTTGAATTTCTTCTTTTTTCTTGCTCAAAATGTTAAATTAACTGCCAAATTCAAAATCTGACATTCGATTTTTTGTTATTCAATTTTTTTTTTAATTTTAGCAATTTGTTAAAATCTTTTTGTTGATTTACAGACGACTTACAAATACAGGTTACCACAAAATATAATATACATGTCCCACGAGAGTTCAACTCAATTGTATAAAAGTTTGGAAAAGTTCTCTGCAATTGATGTAATTATTCACGTGTTCATCCCATTTGCTTCATAGGCATCAAAATGAACAGGTTCAAAGGATAGAATTGCAATCGAATAATCAAAATTCGATCTGGTAATTAACAAACACACTCAGACACGCAGTTCGATACGCAAATGCCGTGCTTGGCATGTGGTGATCACGTGTTCCTGTAATTATATGTCTGTGATCCCGGCGCATTCTCCAGACCGTGTATGTGAAATCATTTTGATGGAATAAATGATATTTTAATTGTTCATAGAAACAATTTAGACGTTTGACTAGACTCATTAAACACGGAAAAAATCATATTTCAAGTATTCTATGATGATATTTAAAGTAGTATAAAAACACCTTACATTTTAAAGATTGAAATCTTGAAAATTCCAAGCAGTAGTTAATTAGGCTGAAACCATTCTCATTGTGCGAGCGCGCAATTAGTCGAGTAATGTTGATAACAATTAGTCGAATAATACCAAAATAATCGAGTCTTCTTATTATAAGACAGAGAATAGGTTAAAATTTCGAAAAAAATGGGGAAAAATATAAAAAAATTCTGTACGTTTTTTTATTGTCAAGTTCCAGATTGAAAAATAATAAATTTCAATTTAAACTAGAAATTTTTGTTTAGAAAACAATATAAGGACTGTTTGGCATACTTTGATAATCTTCCTTAATTGAAATTACGTGTGCGATTGGTAGAATAATTATGATATTTTTGGAGTACAGAGAATTATTTCAGTTGGAGTTCTCTGATTGTGAATAGGAGAGGTTGGGACGTTTGGAAGAAGCAAGGCCCCAGGTGGTGATCGATCAGTTTGGATAAGAGAGGACTCTCGGGGGTTGGATTTACTGAGGTAATGGAAATCTGTGTGTACGGGGATTCTAGGAATATAGACATTACGCCAGTGCTGGATCAGGAGTACCTATAATTGAGGTGTTGAGCTCATTGCTGATGTGTAATTAAACGATTCCAAAGGCTTTGAGATGAGCAGCAGGGTAAAGTGATTTGTTACACTCTTGGAGTCTTGGAGATTAAAGGAGTACTGGAATAACATATGGCAAAAAGGATTCTTTCGAGTGAAAATATTTGGGAGATGTTGGGAGAGAGACATCAGGGTGTAGGTAAATCAGTCGAGAATTCTAAAAGCGCGTATACAATATTGTTAGGTGATCTTCGATGAATCAATCATATTGAATTCGGCGTCAAAACGGTCAGGAAATTCATCTGCATAAATTTGCAAATGGGTTTTCCGGCCGGATTAAAAAAATCATGATCCATTGCATACGATGTATTTGATTTTGAAACTGTAGATTTTTTTTTTGCAATTTAATACATTTTTGTGTATATTAAATTGAGGAATAATTCCACCGAACATTGCGATACAAAAGTCAATATGATTGACTCACCGGATCTTACTTTATGAATTTTTGAAGCGAAAACTCTGCGCTTTGCGTTTTTAAAGATTTTAACCATGTCGCATGGGCACCATTGGATAAGATATCGCTTTGAATGGGTACACAGCTATAGTACCTAGGGATCTTTTCGTCGATTACCTATTCAAATAATACACTTGAAAATATCACTGCCAAATAGTACTAAGAAGAAATACGCCTCAAAATATTTCCAAAAAAATATGACAACTCAAAATATCCCAAAACACGAAAAAATTTCAATTCTGATTATTTTATTCAGGGACTTTCAATAATTTTCCAGGGAAAGTTTGCCATCCAGAGATACAAAATTTGCCAATATAAACTTGTGCATGACCATTTCCATCCGCAACTCATAACAAACGGCATTATCGAATTGCGCATCACTTTTTGAAGATGTGACCACGTGTGTAGGCTACTAGCGTCGAAGCAATATTATAAGTGCGACGGAGTACTACTACTTCTTTCATTACACCTCAAGGGTAAAAAAATCTTTCAGCATGATCCACCTAGTCCGGTAAATATTCATCTGAATGCGTACATTCATCCCATTCTAGTCTGCCTTCTCGAAATTTCTTCAAATCAATTTATCAATTTCACAATTACCATGGCTCATTGCGAATAAGTACTATCAATGATTATAAATCGATTGCGAAGTGGGTTCGAAGGCCATCGGCAAACTGCGCCTTCCTATCGCCGTATTACATTTACACTCGTAAATGTGAAGTTTGTAACCACGGAAAGAATGAACTTTTTCACCAATCGAAATCATCGAAATGTTTTTTAAACTTTACATTGACGATCTCGAAATTGCCTCCTCTCATTTGGAATTGTAATTCTGAAAGTAAAAACAAATCATTATATTTATAAGGTCTTATTTTTAACGCGTTCAGGGGATTTCTCAGCAAAGAACATCCGCCATTTTGTACGATTAATAAAAAGTGCCGGGGCCCGCCGCGAGATGGCGGTTAACTCAAGACGCAAATAGTAATAAAATGGAATTGGAACGACAGGAAAAAAAAATCATTGTTAAACTATTTTCCTCATTCTTCCTTCATTATCATTTTCTGTTGTAATCCGTCCATTACTTGACATCCAAAAATTCATCGGCAGGAGACACCGATACGTGATGTTCAGTCCCTGAATTTCAAACTTGCTTGGAAAAGAGAGGAGGGAAGAGAAATAAAGATATAGATATAGACATACATACACAAAGAGAGAGGGAGAGAGGGAGAAGCTACCGGGAGAGAGAAAAAGAGAGAGAGAGAGAGAGAGAAAGATGAATTCCAACAGCGTCCTTCGACGTCGCGGCGCGTTACACGGTCTCGGTCTTCAAGTTTCTCCACCTCGAGTCTGTGCGCGTCGTTCTCCCCTCTTTTTCTCCCCCCTCCCGCTGTCCACTCTGTCACGGAGTCGCGAAGGTGCCAGGGAGGAGGGGATCGGCGAGTGTACGGCTGGCCTACTCAGTCCTCGCCCGCCAGCCGGCCATCGACCAAAGGTGCTTGACAGTTCGCGCCTTCGTCTCTTCCGTGAGCCATTCAAAGGGTCTCTCCACGCTTACACAACACTATTAGTTTTTTTTTCACGCCCTCGTCCTATCACTTGAGACTTCGTCAAGCATTGGTTTGTTAAGGTGATCCAATCAATCGTTAAATTTCGTCGTGAATTCTGTCGTTACATTTTTATTCCACTTCTGTTTGCGCAGATATACTTGATTTTTTTAATTTAATGGGGTTAACCCGAAGTTGCTGGCACATATTATTCATTTTCTTCGCCTTAAATATGATTTCAAGATTGTCAATGACGACGGAAACTCAGTGAAAGTGAAAAGTAAAATAAACAATTACAGTGGTGAATATTAATATTGATTGTTCAACCTGAGGACTTGGCGGTGTTCACTGATGGATTTTCGGAATAAAGACTGAGGTATGTACCAAGGCCGGTTACCAAAACTATTTCGTTTTAATTTTTTTGTTGCGCATGTACGGGCCAACGATCATTTCACGATTTTCTGGTATTTATGCTCTGGAATGGCCACTGTCTCCTCGGGTGTCGAGAAATTTCAAAGAACAGAGTTAAATTGTCCCAGTGATTGAATATTTTTACTCTTCTCGGAATATGTGGTAGAACGGCAGACCTCAAACAGCCATGGCAATTCCAATTATTGGAGAGAGAAGCGTTCTGCATAAATACGTGTGATGAATGATGAATCGTGACGTTTAGTGTCTCTACATTGAAATGATCAGTTTGATGACACAAGTAGCGAGCAATAAAGGAAGAACACGAAATGTCCGCTAAGCATTGTAAAGTGGTGATCCCCCCCCCCCCCCCCCCCCCCCCCCCCCACCGACCCACGAGTGTGTGGATATGTAATCCTTCCTCCATCATTCACGCAGTGGTTATGCACATGAACCACACCCGCAGAAGATGTTTCAATGAATTTGATAAGGAGAGGAGCGCAGAGCTGCGAAGCTAGAGCCGAAACAAGCATCTTTCTAAAAGACGGTGTTAGTAAAAAAAGTAAAATTCTATGGACAGTGACACCAAATGCCATTTAGAGGAGAAAAAATCAGAAAATTTTCGGATTTACTGAAATTTGAGAATTTTCTGCAACATGAGGACAAGAAGCCTCGATTGATTTACGTTGTCAATGAAAAATCAATTTTTGTTTTCAAATTACAAGGAATATTCAAATAATGCAAAATTCGAGAATATATACAAGGGAATTTTCCTACCTTCCATTAATTTCCCGGGAATGATGAAACCGAATGACTTTATTACAATAAGTTTTGGAATTGGGCAAGGGGAGAGAATGTGTTCCACATTTTTTATGGTAAGATAGGGGGATTAATGGATGGAAAAATGTTTGGATAGGTGGGAATTCCCTCTGAATATATCTAGTCCACAAATATCTGAAGAAAAAAATTCAGGTATTCTCGGACCGGCAATCGAACCCGAGATCTTCCGATTATCAGTCGGGTGTTCCTTCCACCTGAGTTATTGTTTTTTTTGGTATCAAAATTTGTTTATTGAATCAAATCAATTTTTACAGAGTACAGAAGTCAAACAAATGTAATACCAAAAACTTCTCACATCTTGGTAATTTTTACTGTGTATTCCTGTTATATGGAGTCATTACAGTATTTTAATGTTGATTTTCATTATAATTTTTTGTTCTTAATAGTAATAAAGCAACATTTGATGGGATAGATTTAGACAGTTTCTGAGAATAAAATTTAAATGGAAAAAAAGTCATATGAAAAAACATTCAATTGCCAGTCTGCCTGTCAGGCTTTTCACAGATTAAAATACAAATTTCCAAAAATGTACATACATTGTACAAGAGATCACAGCTGACCTAATAATTTATGTCACACAGGCAATAAAACAGCTTAATAATAATAGATTCAGTAATAATTAATTCCAAATAGTTGCCCGATCATGATCACCTCTGCTGTTCCTGATCCAAGAGCACACTGAGGTTCTTTCAATTGTCTAGTTAAATTCCGTTCCCAAGAATCAGTGCAATGAGCCCTTTAATTCTCGTAATTCCTTCGGAAGGTCACGTATCCTCACCTCAGGTCCCCCGGAGACCCTCCTTTCCTTCTACAATATGAAAAAGTCCCAACGGCAATAAAACAATGACCATTTTCTAAATCCGGAAATATAAAAACTTGGGAAGAGTGAATTATGTACCTCGGGGGAAATCTTGAAATCCAACCAAGTCTCCAATTCGCCAAAAAATGGTATCAGTATTTGTACGCCCCATTTAATTTCCGTAGGAATATTTAGTCTTTAGTTTATATTGTTCTGGACTTTGTTACTAGGCAAGAAAAACCTTGAGAGTTCTTAGATCTCTACTTATTCCGCTCTATTGAGTGTGAGTCAATGTTCAACGTTCTGCCAATCATTGACCCCAGTCTAGTATTAAACTCATTCTTCAATATTGAATCGATTCCATTTCAATGGCGAACAACTCATTTCCCATTGTCTCATCTTATACTATGGAAAACTTGCTCATGCAATACGGAAAAAAAATTGTCGTTATTTGCAATATTCATACCATCATAAACGAAAGATAAATGTACTGTAGAGAATGTACGTCACAGTCTACTATATTTTACTCCTTATTTCTACTTGTTATTATATGACTACATTTCAGATCAAATAAGTATGTAACCGCGCGTACAATTAAGTAAATAGAGGTCATAAATTATCGGTTTTAGTGAAACATGAGAGAAGAAAAATAAGAGACAAGTAAACGGCGTTTAAGGTCCAAATTATCTCTTTTGGGCTTTTGTGGTCGCTGATTTACGGGAATTTACTAGGAGTTCTCAACCACCTACTCAGCAATTTTTATTCTTCACTCTGTCACCATATATAACATGACAAATTCTTCTGAAGAATCCATAATGAACATAATGCAGGATCGACGCGACGCCGATACTCAGGAAAAAAAACTACTTTTATCTTTGAGATTTACTTGCCACAAAAACAATTTTTTTTATTAAATTAAAAAATGTCAAATTGCTACATAAATTAGATACGTCTTCCACCGAGGGAACCAAATTGTGCAAAAAATTGTGGATAGTATTGTTTTTAACGGGGAAAATTATTTATTAATATGCAAAATAATTCCGTTATTGCTTCAGACGCAAGCGAGCGCCACCTGGACACTCAGGCAAGATGGCGATCCCCTCAGAAATATCAAGAAATAATATTGACCCATTCAGTGAATTCGAATTGTACCTATTTCTTTCCAATCTCTTGATTAAAACAATTTTGTTGACCCACGTATTGCATTTGGCCATTCCTTTCTGATAGAAAATTTGGGGATCAAAGGTTTCCTCGCACTTCCATAGTTTTTTCCTTTCAATTTCGAGACTTCTTAATAGTGAAGATCTGATTTTTACATAAAGATTCACATAAGCAGTTGACTATCGCTGTTCGGAACAAATTTCAAAGTCTCGATTCTTATAATGGTTTATCACAACTCGTGCGGCTGTTGGCTCTTTATCAATTCTATGAGTCAGATAATTCTGCTAATGCCCGAAAAATCTGTGTCTGCGGCTTGGTAGAATTTCACTTGTCAGTTTAAAACAAAATTGAATAAAATTTCGTTGAGAGGAAAGTAATGGAATTAGTCGTTTTTGGATGTAACGGAGCCAGATTTGTCACAAGGGTGCAGAAAAATTGTCGCCTCTGATGGGTGGAGCACTCAACGGGGCTCGTAACTATCGCACCGTGAGCGCAACAGGTTACACTCCCTATTTGAAACTTCACGTGAACGAACTTCAACCGTTTCAAAAGATCCAAGTGCTCAATCCTGCTAACGTAACCATGCCTCCGGGGGATTTCAAATGGAAGAATCTCCTGTCTCATTCACTCGTGCAATGTCTCAATAAATACCTCAATAAATTGGCAAAAGTTAACTAGTTTCTGAGCAAAAAATAAAATAAAATTGATAACTGTGGAATAGCGAGTTTCTTAAATTCAGTAGAATTTGTTAATTTAAATGATGAATATATAGACCAGGTGCAAGAACGATAGGGGTGTGCCCGCACTAACCGCCAAGCCGTAAGGATCCTAATTAGAGTTAATGACGTCATTAGAGTCTCAGCCACGACGAGACGGAACGGTCTGCTGCGTTTGCTCCTGCAATTCTGAGTACCATACTAGTAACTATACACAGAACTTATCTTCCGTCTGCTCTCATCGTGTCGTCTATCCCTCTCCCTCCTTTACCATTTTCTTTCAGTTTATTGTTGCATTTTTGTCAATTATTTTTCACTCTGTTAACATTACACGGAAAAGTTAATAGGAAAAATGTGTCTCATTCCGAGTGGAAAATTTTGGTCTATGTTAACTCAGTGATTCGGTCGGGTTTTGATCTCAAAGTTGCATATTCAAATGAAAACTCCACTTATGGATTGGAGGGTTCTTTCCTAAATTGGTTGGTGTTTGTTGAATTTCTATTTAAAATAATGCAAAGTAAAAATTAATCTTATATTTTTTGCTCTCAGTTCTGATTGTATCGATTTGATTTTACGATTACGAGAAATACATTAGAAATAAATTGTCGGAAATAATTGCATCTGAAACGTTATAATATTTTCAGAACAACGTAATTGCCAAATCCAGGAAATTCGCGGAAAAATTATGCTTTCCCATTTTAAACAAAATTGTCAGTCGAATCGGAGACAAGTATCCAAGTTACGAAAAAAGTGTTGGGATACCTTGTCTCCATAAAATGAATGACATCCAGTTCCTTAAATGATCGATGATTAAATGCTCCTCGAATTCATTAAATTGAGAGAGAGAAAAAATGTCGTTTCTGTCAAACAATGGATTCAAAATTTCAAGTATTACGAGGTTAGCCGATAAGATAAATTTTTCAAATATTTCAGATTAAAACATCTTGAAGACATTAATATTTACCGTGATTCGGATGGAATTCAACGACTACTTAATTTCACAGAACTCAGTAGAACAGCATTTATTTAAAATTAAAATAAAATTTTATACTCCATTATAAGCAACAGCTACTCACTTTATCTTTGTTTGCTTCATTGAGTTTCTACGAATACGTACATTCAATTGTCAATTCGTATAATTTATGGATCCACGGTGACCCATGTTTTCAATTATTCATCACACTTTGATCAGATACTTTTCCTCCCATTCTCCGTTTTCTCGGAAAAGACGTGATTTTTAATTATCCATTAATTGCCCTAATGATTAAAAAAATCTATTGGATTCATGCGTCGGAGGAGTGCATAAGCACTCCGAGACATGTCAGCCCGCTTGCTTCGAATTGCATTTAAAAATAATTTTCTTAGCGAGAAGTTGAAAATTAATAATAAAGAACGGTAACTAAATCAAATCATATTGACATAATCAACCCAACTATAGATTATAAATAGTAAATTACACTAAGCTATTAATCACGACAACAGCGATACAATTTTCAATTGATCAATGATAATTAATTTCAAATCAATGATAGAATAAAAACTCTCATAATAGTCATAAATTTAGCTGACTGAGTTTAACGGTTTTCTCGGAAGTATTACCTGATCATAGACATATTTCGTACAGTATGCGCAAGATATCAAGACGCCGATTTTTACCCTTTTCCCCCCGATAAACCCAAAAATGAGTGGAGAAAGAGAAGTAGTCGATCGTAAATACACGAGGAAACTCTCAAGACCAATAGTCAAAAGGAGAATGAGCCAGAAAGAAAAGAGAGTTACGTCTGTGGGTGGAAGGTATACGTACGCGACAAGTCGTGGGATCCGGCTAAACGAGCCCTTATACGGCGCAAAAGTTTCTCTCTTGCGCGTTTCACGGCGCTCGTCGTACTCCCTGCAATTGCGTATTTTATCGCGCTGTCAACTTGGTATGTCGTTATTTGTGAGTTCTTAAATGCGGCCACCTCGTTGTGAGAATGTCGGGAGTGCGGATGGATATTATTCTATCAGAGACACCTTGCAGCGATAAAAAAATGTTGGATTGTGTGACTGTTTCGCCTGATTAGTGATAAAACGAAAGACGTTACTGTGACGAGATGCTCGCGTGGAAATTGCAAGTTATCATGGTAAAAAATACCGTTCGACACTCGTAAGACATAATATTTTTGTCAGTAAGCACGAAAAGTGTGATTTAACTGAGCGAACCCAGGTTAAAACCGAATTTTTTAGGCTCAGTGATAAAAATAGCTCTAGCCCCGCACACGTATCCATGACGAATATATAATGACGTCACCAAGAGCAAAAAAGAATTTTAATCGATAATATCTAATTCGAAAGGAAAAAAAAACGACAAAAGAGTAGAGTAAAACAATGTACTCAAATTTAGAATGATTTATTTTTAATGAATTCATGAAAATTGTTTCCAACTTAATTATTATGTTGACATTAACAAATTGATATAAACCGACGAGTGCCGCTTGAATTGGTTCTACATGCCACACGGAGTTATGCCCCTACCGTGCTTGGCTCTTTAAACTTTAAAAACCCGCATCAAGTTGGGTTGCCGCGAAATTATTGACCGCTTGTTGTGTGCGTGAGAGGCGAAAGGAGAGAGCAAGAGGAGAGCCAGTACTGCGGGGGCCGGTCTTGGAGCAATGGAGAAACGCATGCGGGAACTCCTCGACGGCTGTACTGCGGCTAAAGCCACTGAACGACGAGCCTAGAGGTGCAGCATCGTGAATTGTTTTTTTTCCATCGGACAGTCTAATTATTTTTATATTCTTTTATACTCCACGCGAGAGACAACTACTGTTGGATTTCAGGCCTTTTTCTGAGGTACAAAATTCGCTCTTCCCAAGTTTTTTTATTTCCGGATTTAGGAAATGGTCATTGCTTTATTGCTGTGGAACAGGGAGGAAGGAAGGTCTCCGGGGAATTGTCTATGTGCGGGTTTTTCCAAAAATACATCTGGTGACCACAGATGGTGATGATTAGGCAAAACCAAGGGTTGGAGCTGTGGAGGAAATTATATTGCCCTCTTGAGTTGAATTTGTTTGGCGTGGTGAATGCTTGTCTGATTCTCCTGTCCATGGTTTAATACGATTTTTCTACCAAAATGGACTTGCTGAGTGAAGCGAGGCTCGAAAGCTCATCTTCGGTCCAAGTAGGCAGAAAAAGTGTTTTTTTTCTTTCTATCCCCATAATCCAATAAGTGCAAATCATAGGAGGTGCTATAATCAAGTTAGTCGTAAAAATCTCAGGAACAGGGATTTTTTTTAAATTACGTGTCAAATTGTAAAAGTGAAGCGTAACATCAGAAGCCAAGTGAAGATTCGCTTTGAGACTTGTAACCCCAAATTGAGGCCTTCCAAAACTTAAATTTAATGTTTAATACATTACATAAACATCTGAAAAAAAACTGATCGAAAAGAAATCATAGTCTGAACGCTGGGTTAATTGATTTGTAAATCCATTGTAGTTTCATCAATTTTCCCACTACTCCTAAAGTGAAACATATCCCACTAAAATTAATTTTCACTGCTCGTAAAAATTGCTTTTTATTCGTTCGCCACGTTTTCAATGAGAATTAAATTGTTTGCAGGCAATTTATTTTAGGGAATCAGCATAGGCTCGCCCTACTGTGAACACTTGTTTGTTTTATGGCAATGAGTATGAAACATGTTCATTATTGGTAACACTGATTACTTCCGCTATTAAACTTTCGATCGATAGGTGAACGGGAATTGACGGGAATTGTGTTGTGTATGATATCGATAATTTTTGGCCATATCGCGCTTGATTATTGAGCAATAAACCATTTTTTAAAACGAATTTTAATGTGCTATTATTGAAGGAGCATCAATGAGCAGTGACATTTGTGAAAGCAACTGAGCAAATAGTATATTTTGTCATGAGTGAGACGGAATTTTGAAAGGCATTCCATATCACTATGTCAAAAATTGAAAAATATATTTACCGACATTGTCTACTTGTCTCTTACCGATTACAGAAAGAATTAAACTTAAATTTATCTCGTTCACTGCTATTTCTGGAAAATTCTCAATTTTCAATAAAACTTTAACACGAAAAATAATGGAAAACATGTAACAGGAATTTCAGACAAAATTTTTTACCAAGCACCCCTACAATTGTCATCATTGTCATTTTATAACTTTTTACAATAATGAGAAAAATAAATGCGCTGTCCCCCAGAAAAGGACATCGAGTAACTGATGATCCATAATCTAACTACTTTGGAATCATAAAAGAAGTGCCGATGAGAAACTTGAGAAAATAAATGATTGGGTTCAATGAATCAGGAATAAAGTTGATTACTTTTATTCTGAACGTTTGGGGCTGCACGTCTCAGCCCATAAAACTTCTTCCGGTTGACGTTTCTATTCTTCATCATTCTCGAGTCTGTTTCCCATTATTCTTATTTGTCTTTCTTGCTGTTTTTTTCTACATTTATTTTCACATCACATTTCTCATTCTCACTTGGATCTGTCACCACTCGTCTTCGCGCGATACTCCGTTATGTCTATCGAGACTATAAAGGCCTGTATACGAGTGTTTGACGGTGTGATTGGCTTGGTAGAATGGCCAATCGGTGCGAGCCATTGGCTCGGCCGTCAGGGACGGGGACATATCTAGGCGCGATATAACTATGTGACGTGTTGAGAGCACCGTGGGAACTCCTCTGCACCGTAACAGTGATTCTCATCCTCATCATAGAGTTCCATTCCTCCATAAATACCGACTACCTGAGAATAAAACCGCATTGATCCAAAATAAAATTCCCAAAAACTCGCACTACAGATATTTCGCCTTTTTTCAAACCGGAATTATTCATCTTGGCGAAAAAGTAATCAACGAATACATGAAACTAAATTTTCGATGTTGAAAAAAAATTAGTTACAATATATTTAATAATGTTGAACAGTACAAAATACATTCAACATACTTTTCTTCAGTATTTTGCACTGCGAAAAAACTATAATTCTGCCAAGTGTATTTGTTCACGGACAACCAAATCTCCAAAAATCGCATATAAAAATTCGCTTCAAATTCTTTACCAGAATAATGTTTCATTCGCAGAATTATATATTTTTTCAGTGCAGGTAGATTATGAAATGTTTGTTAATTCATAGATTCTGCATTAATCCGATAAACGGAAAGATGGCATAGATTTTGTTGAACCCATTAGTAGGAGCGCTCTCTCAGAAATTTTCAAAGTTATGGGAAACAGTCAAATAATTTCGCCACTGCATCATCAGCAATGTTTTCATTGAACTTTTTAAATTAACGTAACATAATTCCTTCGTGGAGTCATTATCCATTAGGTTTATGTTAAGATCTTCAACCACTTGTGCTCTTTTTCACAAAATAAACGTGAAAGAAATGATCTCAGTAATTACTGGGTTAGAATTAGCAATAACTAATTTCAGGAATTTTAAGAAAATCGTGATCCAATCTTTCACACTAAATTTATATATATTTGAGCCACATAGAAATTCCAATGCGGTTTATCATGGATCCTGCGCGCAAGTGATTTCCCTCCGACGTTAACTCTCTCTCTCTCTCTCTCCCCCCCATACTCTGAAGCGTGCAGTAGCCTGAGCTCCATTCAAGTTCTTGCCATGAATGAACCACGCAGCGCAGACCCAGCCGTTCCGTTCGTATAGTACTTTTTCCCACGATCCATCGACGCTACAATGCCACGGCAGTGGGTTTGAGCAATTCAACCCAATCCAAGGGTACATATATGATGCTGTATATTTTTCATTATATATGCGTGAAAAAAAAAAGTAGAAAACTCGAATTCCGTTCTTACTCTCTCTCCCTTTCTCCATTCAATAATCTCTTGGAATGAGCGTAGGGGGGAATGTAATGTGACACCTAAAACATTCCCAGGGCTTGGAGTTCCATCATGAGTGACCCACTGACCCAAAGAAGTATTTTTTCAGATAACGTCAGTTAGTGATTCGCGTGTTATTGACCGGTTCAACGACCCCAAACGAATTTTTTTAGAAAGTCTCTTAGGGCACTTCACATCCGTCACTCTCTATTTTTCCCCACTAAATCCTGTCTCCGTTCTTCTTTCTCCTTCCCGATAGTAGGGGAAATTTCAGAGGTCTCATCGTCTCCCAGCTACTGAGTTATTTCTCTTAAAACGGATGGTGAACCGAAGAGAGGGGAAAAACAGTGCACGGGGCGAACGAACCTTTCGTCTCGGTATTAGTGTTTCAGTCTATTGGTGGTCTTTTTTCGGCCCCGACTACGCAGAAGTGGGTCACTCACTTCCATGTACGCACCACTTCCTGTACTGGTGACGTCATGCCCGTCATGATACTCCCACGTCTCTTCGTCTCTGGTGCTCCCGCACATGACAATGCACGTTACTTCACTTCTTCTCTTCTTCATTATTTTCCATGCCTTTGCAGTGCGTGTAGTTCGGTTTGTGGATGTATTGATAGACGAAAACTTCACTCAGAGAAGAGTAATTGTGTCTCTTCTCATATGCGCGGGGAGAGGGAGAGGGACAGGAAGGGAGAGAGAAAAATAGAGAGTGAGGGGGAGAGAGAGAGAGAGAGAGACCCGCCCGGATGAGCTCTCGACAATTGGAATGGCCGTGACAAGAGACGCCAGAGAGTCGCCAGCATCAAATTCCGATCGATTGATATTGAGAGGCTCCAGCTGTAACTCACATGCCAATTCACATCCATACTTCTGATAAGAAATTGGAATGCCAATGGACATTGTATTAGTACGCACGTGTTTTCTATTTCTCTCATCTCCCCGAGTAGAATTGTAAACCTATCCCCTGGGAATAATATTTGTTGTGTCGCACCAAAAAGGGGGGGGGGGGGATATTTATATATGTGGGACATTCTAGGTTACTTCTGGTGTTTAAATCTTATGCTCTCAGATCTGGATAATTCTAACCATCCACGCGGTGAATATAAAATAATGTACGCAGCTTTTTATTTGTCAATCAGCCTTTTGGCCAAAATTGGTTATTTAACTTTTTATCTTTGGATGGAAATGTTGATTGTTTAGACAATTTTATTTTAATGCCATTGCACTTCAATAAAGCTCACCACAGATAATTTTTCACTTCATTTTTTATGGTAATTTTCACCAGTGATACATTGTTGGATTTTGCAGGAGAACTGTTTCGAATCGTATTTTTTTTATTTAGGATTTTTTGAAAAATCGACTTATGCCAGGCAAGTAATCGCCGAAAGAAGTATAAAGTCATCAATAATTGAATAATTCAGCATAGTTGTAATTTTGCGTATTTACTGATTTTTATTGGAAGCCGCAGCGTAGTGAATATCTCTTCTGTCGCCAAGGCATTCAAATCATCACGGAAAATGCCCAAACAATGAGGTTCTAGTGAAATACTTGAATAATTTTTTTAAAACTAATCTTCAATCAATTCTCCATTAAAAGCAGATGGAAAATAGAACCAATTAAAATCAAAGAATATTTTTTTCTTGAATATCATTTCAAATTGTATCCATCACTTCTGTATAAAATACTGTGGAAAACAAACAAAATATTCATATCTTCAAATAGAAAATTGTGTACGTCAGTTGCTAATCGTTTTATCACATTTAAAATCATTAGATTTCCAAGAATTTCGTTACTAAAAATCAGTGGAAAAGTCTTCTGAAAATCAATAGAAAATAGAGAAACGTTTTGGTAAATATTCGCTTGAATTTCAAATTATCCACAAATTTATATTCAGTGTAATTCGGGACTAAATATCAATGGTTAATTGCGAATTAAAATGAGAGGGCTCTCCTCTCTGTAACCTACTTAAAATTTTGGAATTGCACGGAATTTTCTGTGACATCTGATACTTTGCGATCTCCCCCGTTCCCTCAATCAAATTTGGAATCACTATCCAAATAATTATTAAACTACGGCTCATGAAATTTATTTAAAAAAATAATATTCATTTAACGAAAACCATGTTAATTAATAACATCTCAATAGAATCCACTTAAAATTATTACTAGCGTGACGTAATACAATATATTCTCTACCTTGTTCTGTGTAGTTTCAAATGTATTAATCATTTTATAATTGTTTTTGTTTCAGGGAAATTCAGAATGTTTTATGACCTACGGCGCCAAGTATTAACGTCAGGAATCATTAACGCGTAAGTTTAGTCATAAAAAAGCATGAAAATGCAATTGATTTCCTTGAACAATTACGAAAATCCATATTTCACTGACGTGTGAACAAAGGGCGTCTCCGGTGAGTACGGGGAAAATCCGAGTAAAAAAACGCCACAGCATAGAGCAGAGGGGGGGGGGGGGGGCTGAAGGCAAGTTATTACTTCCGTGACTGGCATTCCAATGAAGCGCGCCAGTCTGGCGCTTGCGATGTAGATATCCCATTCGATGATTTTTTTTTGTTTGTATCATCCACACAAAAAAAAATCGACGCTCTGTGTCGTACATGGCGTACGATAAGAGAAGTTTTAAAGTAGATAATGGTTTGCGTCAGAGCGCCACCTGTGTAGAACGCACGCGTGACCTGTTGCGCAAACGACCGTAACACGCACTCTCATCGGTGTATTTAAAACCAACTGTTTCTTCTCCCTCCTCGGTCGTTTCCCTCGCATACACGTGGAAATTAGTGGTAACGTTTATTACCAAAGTGAGAATTCAAATCAGGCTGGAACAGGAGACTGGCCAGTGAGAACTGCATTTGCCCAGGTTTTACCTATTTCCGTCTTAAACTGGTCGATTTATTTTAAGGTTGCGCTTTTCACTAAAGGACTCTACATTTTTGGATATTTCCAATTTTTTTCATAGCTCGAGTAATTGGCATGAAATATATTTGAAAAATGAAATCGACAGATTTGAAAAAATGTATCTATTTCGGGATTTTCTTAGGGAAAATAATTTCCAATAATTCTAAATGTTAATAATTGTTACCGGAGTACATTCATGGTGATCTGCAGCATAATCATTTCATACTCCAACAGTATGGAATGTTGTAACATTTGAAGAACTGACTGGAACGAAGAATCAAGTTTTTAAAATAAAAAAAAATCTTCTCTCAAAAAAAAAACAATTCCTCAACTACGGTATACATTTCTAAAATGCATACGGATACTGGAATTCAGGAAATATCCTTCTGATATATATTCGCCTCCATTTGTGACGTATTTAGACTTTTCTACGCGGTAAATTTTTTTTTCTGGTAATTCAGCATAACTGGACATCGAGAGAATATCTGTAATCACTGAAAAAATATACCCAGACCCTCAAACTCAAGAATTTGCCGCAATTTAGAGGCAAAATCGGCAATTTTCCGATCATTATTTACTTGGTATTTTCCCAACTTTAGTTCCATAAAATATCTTCTTAAATTCTTGTTTCTTTGCTGTGGAGGTGCCACGAGCAAAACTCCTGATATAACGATGAATTCAAACTCTCAACATGTACACTCTGTCCCTGATTACGCTTTGCATTTGGTGACTGAATGGAGGCGTCAGAATTCTTATCGCGTGACTGGTGTCTTATGTCATTTGTATGCTATACATAACATAAAAAAAGTAGGGGTACTGCACGACGACTAATAGTGCAGTGTTCCTCTTGTGCTGGACAGTTATTTTACACTCTATGCGGACTGGGTACATTGATTTTTTTTTTGTCCAATGAACATATCGAGTTGCGTTATCGCAGTTACGAAGTTATCGTTCGATGTCGATGGGGGTTTTTCAAAGCCTATCTTTCGAAAAGCCTGTCGCATATTGCACTGTCACGTCTATTCAAATTTCCCTCGTTTTTTATTCTCCTGAAAGAGGGAACCTGCGTAATTTTAAAGTTATTACATGTCTATAATAAGAATATTCTGTGTATTCGGCGGTTCGATTGGAGTGATAAGCGAGCACTCCTCCAGTAATAAAGTAGGCACGCCATGTGTTAAATTAATATATTTCGTTACGAACTAAATTTTTCATCTCAATGTGACGGAAAAGTAACTTTTCCAACACAGTGTGATGAAATAGTATATTTCGTAACAAGTGAAAATGAATGGTTTTTGGCGAGTGGGAGGGTTCTATCACTCGTCTTCGGCTCGCCTCCCACTCACCAAAAATCACTTTTTGTACATGTTACGAACAAGATTTTTCATCTCCGTGGGTCGGAACAGTTTTATCAGTAACGCGAAAAGTTACTTCTCTGACACAACTTTATGCAAATATATTATATTATATTTTCTTAATTTCTTGTATCGCGAAATGACGAGTAAATTATCCACATGGATAATCCCGTAACTGACAACATTTAATGTCTCATAGCATGGATAATAAATGGGAAAATATGAAAAAAGTCTTAAGAGTTGATTGAATTAATTCAAAACGGCTGTTAGCGTTGATTCTATCAAACCGGAAATATCGACTCGGAAGATGCCGCGAGCCATGGCAAAAAGGGGGAGAACTAATCCCGTTAGATTTTTCCGTCGTAGGCCTCCTGCGTATCTCCCTCCCTCTCTATGCAGAATATGTATCCATTGCCCGTTTATGTACAAGCCAGAGGAGCCTGCGCGTATATAGTAGTCGATCCACAGTAATGAATGGATTGAGCGAGTAGTCCGACGTCACAGGATGGATTATATAAACGGGCGGGTGCGCGTGACATCGGACGTAGGAAGGAAGCGAGCTTCCTTTCAGTATACCTACAACCCATTCACCGTGCCATCTACCTACAGTACTTGAATTTGCGGCTGGCAATGTTAGATCCCACTGTATAACCCTCGATTTACCAATGAAAATAGAATATTTAACACCAGTTGAACATTCTCATATCACATGTGTTGAATTATAGTTTTTTCTGCCTACATAGACCACGCTCTGTTAGAATCGCCCACTTTGGTCCATTTTGACAAAAATATATTCAACCCTCGGAAGGAGAATCAGACAAGCATTCGACACGTACTTACACCCCTCGCCTTCGGCTCGGGTCGAAATATTGCACGTGGGGACGACTTGTCTGATTATCCACCCTAGGTGAGAAATATAGTATATTCTGTTATGCTATGTTCATGCGAGTGGCGAACAGTCTTTACCAGCGATCGGCGATAGTATATTTTATTCCAAGTACATAAAGAACCACTTTTTCGCACACATGATAATTCATTTCAGGGTAATGCCGCAATTAATTTAACTCAAAACCTACGCCTGAAATTGTCAAAAAGAACACAATTGTTGTCACATAATGTATTTTTTTATTTTTGTTATGAATTGAAATTCCATTCAAGATCAAATCACTGATGAACTCTCTCATTCACTACGAAAAATCTGGACTATTGTATTTTGAATTGAATTTTCAAATTTCTACAACGTCCAGAATTCTCAAGCTCATTGTCAAAATTAAACATTGCACTCACCTGAATTTTTAATGAATGAATGAACGATTTTAGAAAACACTTATCTGAATCCTCAAAGTACTCGATAATTTTCATTGTTACGAGCCTAACAATTGCTATTTCATTGAATACTCTAGACTTCATCCGATTTTGCAACGCTCATTCCATTTTCAATACATACGACAACAAACATCAGTAATTTCAATCCCTCTGCCCTTTCAATTTGTTCTCATGAGTTTTTCTGAAAAACTATGAATAACTGAAACTATAGGAAAAAATATACCAACGGCGATAAAAGCCCGAGGGGCTTTACCGTTGGATTTTCGATGTAGTACATAGTCTGGGAGACGTCTGTGCCGGGTCGACGTCCGGCCCGAAATAGCGACTAGCGCCGTGCGACATCCTACCAACTTATGTCACCCCACAATACCACCACCACAGGCCGAAAGGCAGGCACAAACGTCTCTTCGGATTTCGCTTCCTTTCACTGGTGTGCCCGCCGTCCGAATTCCGGCCTCGGTCACATCGACGGCCTGAGCACACTTTATATATTTTTCGTCTGTCTGCAGACTCAACTCGTTCGTCGAATAAAAAAACCAAAAGAGCCCCAAAGAGCTTCTCTTCCTGGTATCAAAGAGTAGACCTCCTTGATCTTTGTTAAAGTGGATCTCGAATTAATAAATTATTGAGAATTATTGAATTCGTTTATCGTCAAAGCATATCTAAAACATTAGAGTACAATTCATATAAACGATTGAACAATAAATTTTATGCTTTTAGATACTCGTCTACGAGAATTGCAACGGTTTTACATTATGTCGTGATGAATACTATGGGGGCAATGCACTCGTTACCATTCCTCAATACATGTCCAAAGCTCTCAAACACATTATCATTTTAAATCCATACAAAAATGCATTTTATATTGTCCAATTTCTCGAGGGTAAAATTATAGGACACAAAAGTCCTGCCATGAGCGCTGCATTTTCTTGCGGATCACTGAATTTCTCTCCTCACATCCTAAATGAAAAAAAAGCGATGGCAACCCGTGTAGATGATGGGCATTTCTATTCTTCACTCTTCGGTGTCTCCCTCAAGGGCAGGTGTACTCCAAATCGAGGTAGCGGGTCAGTCGGAAGGAGGGCAGCTGCTTCAACTCATAGTTTATATATACGGTAAAATGAAGAAGAAAAGGAGAGCGCGCCAAGCACCAGGCTGCTAAAGTAAACGATATAATGGAAAGGTAATATTGGAGTCCTTCGCGACGCAGATGTCCTGGCACGAGACACGTGCCCGCCTCGAAAGAGGCAGTCCACTGTTTTTCCCCTCTTATTTTTTACTTTTTTCCCTGGCTTTGCCTCCCGGATTTTCTACACTCTCAAACACGCCGCAATCAGGAGTACTCCCGAAATTTCTCCACTTCCCCTTCGTTCGTGGATATTTTTCACTGCTCCCTCAGATCTCGTTTTTTATTCATCTCTTCCCCCCCCCCCCCCCCCCCCCCCCCCCCCCCCCCCCCCCCCCCCCCTCCCCCCCCCTCCCCTCCTCCCCCCCCCTCTCCCCCCCTCTTGGCTAAACCGCTTGTGCCGTACAAGACGGGGAGTAATATCCGAAATTTCCGGCAGCCGTTTCCGACTTTTTTTTATTAGGTTTATGTTTAAATGAAATCTGAAGAGGTTTCGTCATTTAAAATTCAGATTTCTTGGAAAAATCAATGAGAACTGTATATTATAGTTTGATTATCCCCGGAAAATTAATTGATATTTAATGTTGAATAATCTAGAATTCTATAATGTTTTGGGATTAATGAAATTCAGAATGACTGGCCTGAAAATTAATAGTCGATTGTCTATACGAAATGTCATTTTTTTGGACAGAAATCGTTAACTTCGAAAGAATTGAGTAATTAATTATAATATTAATTTAATAATCCGCCTTGAATATTTACTGCTGTAAATTTTGCAAATTCAAATTTAATTCCAAATCAGATCGTTTATGACATCTTTTATAAAACTGATTATTCCGTAACAAAATATCTGAATATCTGAAACGTGAATTCCACGTAAATCATGATATTCTACAAAATTATTAATTTTTTGGGGAAATTTCAGCAGTAGTTTTCCAGGTATTGCAATCTTTGATAATTTCTATTATGTAGATGTTCGAATTGATTGGAGAATTGAGTTTTTCGAGTAATTTGAATTGATTTGAGCGATTGCAAGGTCATTAGTAATTTTTTACGTTCTATTCTATTTTATTATTAATTGATCGAGTGGAGATTACGAAAAAAATGAAAATAGTTATTTCCTACGAGTGAGCACCCCTGTTGCGCCGTGCGACTTTTTGAGTTGCCCTGGTCCCACGCCGACTGGTGGATTGCACGTACGCGTATATATAAAACGTATAGGACGTTAGGTATACACGTTTTCTTCCTTCGAACAACGGGCACGGTCACAACGCGAAATCTCACCGCGTAAAAACTATTCTCTGACGTGCTTCTAACGTTGTGTGGACTTCAATAAATTACGAATGTGGTGCTTTTTTTCTGGTACTTACCCGCTGTTTTTATGTACTTTTTCACAGTTGTTAAAATACGCTGATTATTGTTTCTCGGCGAGTCGACCAATAGAATCGTTGCCTTTGACATTATTTTTCACACTCCAGATGGTCTATCGGTTTAAACCTGGACGATTTAGTTTTTTCGTATTTTTTATTGTTTCCGGGTGTATAATAATCAATAATTTTACAGTCGAATGTAGAATATAATAGATTTTTGTGAAAGTTGGTGACCAAATATGTTGGGCAATAGTATATTATGCAACATGTGCGTAATTGTGTTTTTGGCTCGTGGGAGGTTGTAACACGAGCCGAAGGCGAGTGTTATAATCCCACGAGCCAAAAA
>JAPYZN010000298.1:0-44405 GCA_030522865.1 Psyttalia lounsburyi
CCCGTCCCCCCCCTTTTTTTTGTTACCATCAGCACAAAGTGACAAAACGTGTAAGTACCGTCAAAAAATTTTCGTCCCGTCTCTTGGCTTTCAAACTTTTCAAATTTTCACGGCCATTATCACCTCTTTCCCGCCCCTCCCCCCCCCCAACCCCCCCAAGAATGAACTTTATCAATTCGAGGATTGATAAGAATGGGAGGGGGTTGAGGGCAGTTTAAAGTTGGCGGTTGTCTGGCGAGTTGTTGCACTAATCGTATATTGCTGACTCGACACCCGCGGGAGTTCATTAGTTCACGCAAATGAAGCGAAACTCATCGCGGAAACGAATTTCTACGGGGCCCGACTTTTATCGCACAATTTTCCTCCCCCTGGCTTGAACGAGCAGTTGAGGACTCTCGAGTCTGCTTGGTAGGGCAAACCCTGCAGCTCGTAAATTCATTCAGTGTACAGCGATTCATGCCGCGCAATCGATCCTCTTCATTTTCGATGGGAGTTCGGGAATACGGGATTTTGCCGATATTTCGATCGACATCGGAATATTAAATGGGGAAAATATTGCATTCGCGTCCGGCCTAGGTTCGGGGAATATTGGACTCTTTGGGGCTCGTCTCTTTTGGGTGGCCTTTATACGGGCACACTTTATGGTCATTTGCTGACGGTGTAATGGCTGACGATTTTGTTCATAAACTCCGTCGACGTATTCAGAGGAAAAACATTTTTTTTTTCATCATGAAAATTATTTGAATAAAACGACTTTTTAGTTATAATAATGAAAGACTTTTTAATAATTGAAACTAATGGTTTTCTTTTGTTTGTTACAGGTAAGGCAATTCTATCAGTACCGAGTGCGGGAAAACTAGAGGTCGCAGGTAGATATAAAATCTTTCATTCGGGGCAGGTATTATATTCAGTCATATTTCCTCCAATCGATGAAAACGTATTCCTCGGTGTATTTCAACGAATTTCTCAGGGAGTTGTAGATATCTCTCGTGCTACGGCCAGACCATTTCGGGTTATGGTTTCCAATCTTGAGGATATTTTCGATACTCCAGTTGCCGAAGCGCCAATCAACCAATCGATGGTGAAGGTGTATATTCGGCCCCTTGAGGTGCTTATCGCTCTAGCAGCACGTAGAATCTGCACCTGTGGAGAAAATTCAAGGATGTACCTATACCTGCATCGAATTCACTCCCAGGAACGTGCATTTCCCCTTGTTTCATTTCCTATTTCATTTCCTAGGCGGGATACTTAAATCCCACTTAGCCATCCTACCATTACCACTCGTACTCCAAACAAACTGGAATTAGATTTTCTTTTTTTAATCCATAATAACAATTCTCAATTCACGGTTTCATTCTAGAAATTATTTTAGAAACAAAATTGTAACGAGAGATGCAGAAAAAAATTAAAAAGAGATTGTGGAAAGACCTGGCGAATTCCTCGACATGAGTTTCTTGAGTGTCGTCACTCTAATTATTTTTTCTTATCAGTGTAAAAAAAAAATTACTAAAAAACGAGTTGGGTATAATAATCCACTTCCATTGATTTCTTCTCCGGAAATATTTCTATTGACAAATCGGCTTGTCAAAAAAAATTACCAGAAAGTTTGATAAAAAAATGAATAAAATTTTGTGAACGAATTTGCTAGGTTTTTCCATGAAACTTTCGTTGCGAGTGAACCGCTAAGTTTTCTCTGGTAAGTTTGGTTTTCGCGGTGTGTCAAATTAAAGTTCTCTCAGAGCTAAGATTGACTCGGAAATAATTGGTAGACAAGCTGCAATGAAAAATAAACACTGCCACCCGATGATTTTCCATCATTTTGCAATTAAATATGTCTCTATTAAATATTTTTAAAAAATCACTAACGCATAAAAGTGCGCGCGCAGTGAGGAAGTAACAGGTGGCGCTGCGTGAAAACTGAGACATAACTCGGTGTATATCAGCCAGCCGCAAACAATCCGTTGTACAAATATACAAACGTCTCCTTGAGTTAACATCAGCCAAACAATGGCCCAGCGTGTATATACGGACCGCGCTTATCGCGTGTAAATAATCTTTATCGAGCGACTCGTGTGGCCATAACCCAGCGGGATAATCATGATTTGTCGACTCATTTCGATCGAAATAGTGACAACTTATCGTCAGGAATTCGACATTTCACCTCACCAGATTCTAATCTCAGTCACTATAAAACAAGCACTTTTCTTCCTTTTTTTTTTTTAAACTGCAAACCTCCAGCAATGGAGTTGCGAATACCACTATAAATACAACTTTATCAAGTTTCGTGGAGCAACATTTTATGCGAATTCCCGTCATAACTCGATTACTGCGAAAAAATCTTGTGGATAAAAGTTATTTCAATGTAGATTGAATTCGAAAGAACTCAGTTGAGTAGAAAAGGAGGGAAATGTTTCCTTATGAGATTGTTGAAGTAGGTCATCCAAAGACGTCTAGAGATATTCAGAATCTTCTCTCGTTCTTCGCACTTTTTTTTTTCTCTCTTTTTCCAAAGTAACTTTACTATATATTTCTCTTTCCATTTTTCGTTCTCTGTCGAGTCGCTGAAATCCTCTCCCAGTTCCATGCTTCTAATTTTCTCCCCCTGTAAATTCCTACGGGTTCACAGGTATGGCCTCGAGTGCATAGAGGGCTTACTGCATGGTGCCGAATACAAATTTTTGCAGTGAGAGTGATTTCACGATATTGCATTGGAATTGAACGACGCCGCCAGATCACGTTTTTCCGATGGAAATACCCACCCCAAGTTGAATCGACTGTGAATCTACTCGAATGCTATGGGCCATTATCCGCGGTGAATTGTACCCAGAGAGAGAGAGAGGGAGAGAGAGAGTGAGAGAGGGAGAGGGAGAGAGAGAGAGAGATGAAAATTGGAGATTATGAATGAATCCATGAAAGGCTGTTTATGAATGTTCAATAGTATTTATTGCACCGGTAGAAAATGAGTCCTGAAATAATTTTGTTACCGAACAATCAGTTGAATACCGTCGTATTTAATGATGTGACAATTTTTACTAATTTTCGATGCAATGAAAATTAATTTAAAGGCGATATGAATTTCGAAATTTTGAGTTTGAGAATATCAATGATAATTCGGAATTAAAACTCCATCAAATTTAAAAGTCCGGGTAATTTATTCGCGTCTTAATCAACAATTGGACGAATAGAAATCAATTTTTATCCCTCACAATTCGTTTCGTTAATGATTCATTGAAATGTGGAGAAGGTCTCGGTCTGACATGTTTCGATGAGGTGAAATAAAAATAATCGTAAAGATCTTCATGGATTTCTCTCACCTCATTCGAGCCGACTATTCACCATTCCCCTTCACCCCCGCGATTGTAAAAGCCGATTGGCACCGATTCCGCCAAGAATTCCAACTCGAATCGTTATCTCCATCGTAGCGTCGCCCTTCCTTCCGAAGTAAAAATTTTGGTATCACTCCAACGGTCTGGTCGGTTATGCAAGCCTCCCCCCCCCCCGAGCAGTTGCTTTCTTTATACCCCCACCTAATTTGACATAATGGCCACCCTCGTTCGACCTATTTCTTATCTCAACTCGGGATAAAAACACAGCTCAGAGAGTAGCCCCCAAAGGCTATCTTTATACGACGCCAAGAGCCTCGAACGATCCGCCTCGACAAGAGGCTTTTAAATTTTCTCGTATCGATTCGGATATCTTCAGGGGGTAAAAACTCGTCCTGCCATCTCTTCAATCCTCCGAGCATTCACACCTAATGAACGATGATACATACCACCCAAAAATGATTAAACAGGCCCGTAAAGAAAAAAAAAACTGGTAATCGTCAAATCCATCATCCGAAATCGTGAGGTCAAAATCTGACGGTGAAATATCATTTCCCGGTTTATTTATCTCCCTCCATGAAGCCAGGAGCACATGTCGTCTCTAATTATTTCCAAAGGCGATTAATCACTCGATTCGCATGTGCGTTAGCCCTTTGAAAGCCAAAATTATCCAACTTACCGGATAATTTTCCTTTTGAACTTATTTTATTTCAATTCACTACCGGCCTCCCCTCTCTCAACCCTCCCACTTCTGGATTTTTTTTTACTCTCGCAATATCGCCCGTCGCCGATTTGTGAACGTCATGAAAGGGACTCTCCGGCCTGGAGCCCCCAACGACACGGAGTCATAAACTTTACGGCAAGCACATACACCATCGCACAAAACCCATGTTCCAGCACTATCGGTGCTCAGCGTTTGTCGCCTATCAGTTGGCCTGGTAATTCGTGGAAACAATCTTTCCCATTTCTCTCACCTGGGACAAGTTTTATAGCCCGTGAGTAAGATTAAAGCATCACTCCAGTATCTCTACGCACTTAAATATATAATTCTTGAAATGAGAATATACAGATGATATTAAGATTATAGAGTTGATGGATAATAAAGGTATATTCGACACGGAATTCGTTGACAATATTTAAATTTTTCGTTTTCCATTGACGATAAGTCGAGGTATATCTCCCCGTCGTACACTGTTAGCAAAAAAAAAATGAAATTTCATGGAAAGACCACCGGAAAATTCAGACCCATTTTCTACCAGTGAAATCTGCATTGACAAAATTTTAAAAATAATTTTCGCGAGAACAGTTAAAAATTTTGAATATCAAAAATTTAATTATCTCTTACGCCGCAAATTGAATGCAATGTCACATCCCTTAATATTATTAATTCACCGGCTTCACTTGAGCCTGGAAAAATTCCATTTAATGCTTTATTGCTACAGTTAAAATATCATTCATTTTCCAATTGAAAAAAAGAAAATAGAGATCAAAAGGGGGAAAAATACAGAGCCATTTTGCGAAGGGAGACGCATCAGATTTCAATCATAGATGATAAATAATTCATATTCGTTTCCACCAGTGTCTTTCATCCCCCATTCATACGCCCGATGATACAGCCGTCTTCCTCATGTACCCCCAACGAGCGCAGATCGTGTGTACACAACTGTATGATGGCGACGCGACGATACACCTTTTCCTGTAAACACACATTGCCGTCTTCCTGCGTTCCGTAATGTACCTCGCGTGCACACATTTATCGACCCCCCCCCCGCCTCCCCCTCGCGGTCTTGCATTTTTCAAGAGGCTCACCGTCGATCCGTAAATAAAACTGTTTCACGCACCAGTGAATTTTCTCAACACTTTTCCCCATACCTTTCTCTCTCATTTGCTTTTATCTCATTCGATATTACACTCAACGGAGTAAAAAAAAATATATAAACTCTTATCACAGCATTTCTGCATATTTTTTTTTTCTTCATGCACTCAACATCTCTATTATGCAGGTGTACATATCTGTTGGCATTCGCCGGATCAAACGATAATGACATGAAAAACAAGGGAAAGTTTGTACAAACTGTGTAATTAACAACATCAAGCTGCCGTGAGGCAATGCGAACAGGAGTTGGCGAATTGTGAGCTTCCGGGCGCGTACCATTAGAGATGTAATTACCAAGCATTAACGAATTTTCGGAAGGTTTCGGGAGTAAGTGGGGATAGATGGAAAATTGAAATACATTATTATCAATTAATTAATTCAATTAGATTCAATTAGAGATTAGAGAGAAAAATATAATTAGGTCAATTGGACAAGAGTTTAAATTAATTAATTTTTATTACCAACTTTCCTTGATTAATTTCGGTAATCTGATTCTTCAAATCAACAGTACGTTGGGTTGACAAATTTTTATCTAAATGTACTTATGAAATTTCAATTAAAAAAAACGATTTGTTTTTATATTCTAAATTCGCCCAAAAATCCATTTACACTTGTTGACATAGACAATTCAAATACATCAGGAGAATTAATGGCAATCACTATTCGCTTCTAGTTAATTCACAATTGAATTCCTCTAACAATTGTCGACCCAAAATCACCGACAAAACGGCCAGAACTCGTGGACTTTTCTCTCCATGTCCATTGCCATGAATATTAATAAATTGGTCTAGCAAAGGGTGAATATTTGTCATGACAAATCCTTCTCACTGAAATACTGGATACTGTACGTGTGTATGTCCCTGGTGTTTGCTTTCACCGAGCGATATACCCATTTCCCTTGTCGCATACGGACTCGCTTTTCACCGTACCTTTTGTTTGCAAGTCTGAGAGTGATTGAGTTTTCGCCTCGACCCTCCTAATGGACTGACCAATCGTCTCCACCCCCATTTGATCATTGCTTTCAGACAACCACTTTCTGTACGTTTTCCCTCTGTACACTGTACCCCCTCCTCCACCCTCTCTCTCTCTCTCTCTCTCAACCATTCTCTCCCATTCTTCCACCTAAATCGTACATCCACATTTATCATTCCATAGAATTAAATTAAATACGGGAAATGGAAGGGGTTCTCTAATCTTATCGTTAACACTATCGTGGACCCACTTTTTCAGTGTAGAAGAGAGTTAAAAAAAAGCCCACCAGATCATCGCTGGAGTTGGAAGAAAAAAAAAATCTCTTATCTGAGTGTAATTGAAAATGCCGAGCTTCAACGAACAAAGTGCTACATTAATTTCAAACTCCACCGAGATTATTAATACTCGTTATCGCTGCTCTCGAGCTATCCTGGATATCGTGGGTGAAAACCCTTCATAGAAATTCATTTCAGCTTCACACTATATACGGTATCACTGCTGATAAGGGGCAAATGACTTTTCGCCGCGAAAGACTATTTCTGATTTACACTCAAAGTCATCGGGTCTTATCAGGTGGCTATCAATTATTCACGAGATAACTCAGATAATTAGTTGGTTTCACGCGATTAAGTGCTCGCTGAGTGTTACCTACCCTGCGTGATGGCAATGCATTCTGCAATGTTGAGAAGAAAAAAAATTAAACATTAAAAATTCATGAGCAGTTAGCAAATAAATTTTTTTTTCTCAACATGCCGCTGAAATTGTAAGTTCAAAAAATTGATAAATTAGACGGTTAAAATTTTTTTTTTTATCTCAATTACGTTGTTAAAATTGATGAGTATTGATTTTCTGATTAATTCGATGGAACTTGATTTTTTAAAAACATTTTAGGGAATTAATTTATCAGTAGTCAGTGAAATAATTGCGAGCTCTGCCGGTGTAGGGAGAATTGTTTCAGACATTTCAAATTCAGACATCACTGGATTTAAAATTGTCGAAGCTCCTCCTCCCTCTCCCCCTCGCCCCCTATTCCTTTCGAAGCCATTGTTTCTGCATTTCTCCACCACAAAAATACCACCATTACCGGACTCCACATGCCAGCCGAGTTTCTCGTCATGCATATCTTGATTAATTAAACGGGTATTGTCAGGGCAGCCCTCCGGGATGCACCGGTCATGAATGAATTATCCTACCCTCTCCATAACTGACCACATCACTTCCCATCGTCCCTCAGCCTTGTTGAACATTGCGTTCTTTCTCATGGACATCGATACTCCCTTCGCATCGTGCTCACACGTATTTCCCCAGATGCTACTTGACTTTTGTTTGTCCGTTGGCCGATTAAAAATCTAATTGCAAAAAATTTCCTCATATCGATCCAGAAGAACTGCACACCCGGAATGTGTGACGGGCCGTGGCTCCAATGGGTGGGGATTTTTTTTTTTTTGATGGATTATAATTCGATACGGCCAACCGAGTGCTGAGCAAGAAGTGGAACTTGCCCCGGGAATTCACTTCAACTGGCTTTATAAATATTTATTCCATTTGAAATTCTGACTTGGTAGTCCATCCATATCGCGGCCCGGGTAAATTCAATTTGACATGGAGCCCGAATTTGCCGACCATTGATCATAGAGCTCGAAGCAATTGAAACAATTGGCCAAGCCTTTACAATGCTGCTGTTGTAATGCTCTTCGAGCAATTGGACGGTTTCTTTTCGATTGAATTGGGCATTGTGCCGCCACTCAAGTGCCAGAGGAGATATTGATACTGGAAAAACTTGGAAATGAAATTGAGACACTTGGCGAGGTAAAAAAAAATGAAATTAAAAATTCTCGACGAATTTTAAGTGACTAAAAAAAACTCTGAATTTTTTTAGACGATTCCAGAGGCAGTGGAGAATAGGAATAATTGAATGTAATGTCGCGAATTGAAATCCCTCGAAGCCACTATTTTTCGCGGTGACATGGCTGTATATTCATCCAAACTCGCCGAACGTTACCATCAATTTCCCGATTCAACGAAGCGAATTGTCCCCCTCTGTTTAAGAATCTTCCACGTCTTCGTTGTGCTCCCGTAATTAGTGGTCAAACATTGTCAGCCGGATGGCATTATTAATTAAAGCCGGGCGTGCGGTGGGGAACACAGAGGCCACGGAACAAACTCAAAGAGGAGTATAACAAAATCACCGACTCCCTTTAACACAGGGACATTTATAAAGCAATCCACTGGTGTTGTCGTACGTACCCTCACTCGTTGTACAATCCACCGAGTTCAGTAATGGAATACAAATGTGTGTGTTAATACCGTAGTATATGAATTGAGAAAACGTCAAAGTGAAAAGGCTCGAGTCAAAAAGTTACTCCTCGTATAGACAGATTGGTCTTTCTCCCTTGTCTTGTCTCCCATTTCCGCGCCGTTCTCTTCTATTTTCGTTGAAAGTTTTTTTTGGGGAGGCGGGGGGGGGGGGGGGGGACATTTATGACCCACCCAACGTGGGTTTTATAAAGGGAGAGAGAAAAAAAACTCTGGAGTATTTTTTTTTCGAAAGTTTTTCTCATCTGACCTCTCGAAAAAATTCCTCTCCCGTTGCGTTTGTCTCCATAAAATTGCGGCCAAATTACTATTAATAAACATGACTAATTGCTCGGAGGTATTTCTTCACGGACATCATGGAGGAATTCCCCGGACGGTGGGGGAGGGAAAAATGAAACATCTGTACTCTGAAAAAGAGGGAAAACCAATACAGCAACCGCTGGTTTCACTTGGAGTTAGCGATTTCACGGACGAACGACGAAGGACCGCGGGGGCCGATATCCGAGTCATGGATTTTTTTTTTTTTATATACGAGCAACGGGAGAAGTTGGTTGTTAGGAGAGTTTGACCTCCGGTAACTTTTAGTGAACTACAGTGGTTACATGCGCCAGCGCTTTTAGTTAACGAGTCACACGTGCATTGGGGAACAAAATGTAATTTCAGTATCATCAGCATAAATTAAATTGTCTGATTCTGATTTTCATTAATATAATTCATAGATGTTGAGTAGAGAGAGACGGGCGATTTTGATATTCGGGAGTGAAGGGGAGAATTTTTGGGGTTAGTTATTTCCTTCCTGGAACGAGTTTTGGTGACTCAAAGAGCTCGGGCAGACTCGCGTTGAGCCTTATTTGTCGCGATCGGTATCTCACTCGGATCATCTTGGCTGTATCAAATTACTGTATCAAAAGGGCCGAATGGACGTATCAAGATGATTGACCGTGAACTTGACACTCAGTGTCTCTAATCCGGGCCTATTTTGCAGTTCACAAAAAGGCCACATTTTTTTTTTGTTCATGTCGTCATTTCTAACCGTCTCCGCCATTACGCAGACAGTACATTTTTTATTGAAGCTCTTGTTTGACCTGTGGTAAAGTTTAATGGACGGTTTTTTTTTCTTCCCCTTCACCGCAAATATCCCTTTCAGTGTGTATAAACGTCGGGCCTCCGTCTGGACGACACTTACCGCTGTCAGCGGAAGAGAAGGTAAAATCTCCGGGGGTTGCCCTCTACCGTCCCTCATTTTTTTTTCTCTCCGTTCAGCCCTCCGGAAAAAAAAGTCTAGGAGAGGGTGAGCGCGTCCACGATGACCGTTACCTTCAACTTGCCGAGCAACCACTTTAGCCTGGCGCGGCGAGCCCCTCACTCGAATCTTTTGCTTCGTTCTTCCTTCACCTCTCAGACGACATCCAGCCGACCAGTGAGCAAACACCGCTTACTCCGGGGGCCCTCTCTCTCTCTCTGAGATTTTGAAGCTTTTCTTGGACACTCGAGACTTTTCACTGAAAACTTTTTTTCGTCACATTGAGATGACTAGTGTCTTCAAGATGTCTTAATTCTCCAGCAAAGTGGGAAAAAGATTTAACTCGACTCGATTTTTAGCTCACTTTTGTGGAAATATTTTTGAATCCAAGAGAGATAGCTTCATTTTTGTATCAACCTTTTTTGTAGCTCTTTATACGCTCCATGAAAAAGGTAATCACCAAATATCTTCTATCTCCCTTACATCCCGAGATATTTATCAATATACGAGTCTTCTCAATTGGAGATCATACAAATTTGCTCAAACTTAATTAAAAAGTGTCTTTAATTCAGACGCATTTTTTTTTCTACTGAAAAAACGCGTTCAGTCTGTTAATCCCCTGCAATCAACTTATTTCATCCGAATGCCGTTCGTCAACAATCAGGCGCCAGCGATAATTGGCGCTTATCATCGGTGAATTAAACAAACTCTCACATGAAATCCGCCCAACTCAGATGCATTCTCATACAGATATTCACACATGCTACCACGTACGTGGGAACCAGTGGTACTGAACGATGCACGCAGCAGCCCCCACGCCACTTGGAGGAGCAAGAGTGGCTCGTTCATTGAACGCTTGTAATTTTCCAGAAATCGTTCGTAAGTGTAGACCCTCTGAAGAGGTCTTTACCATCGGCATAAGCCAGATAATTCTAATCCTTTTCTCCTATTATCTTTCGAAGCTCTTCTATAACTCCATCACAAAATAAAACCTTTCCACTCCATGAATACCTAATTATAAATATTTTTTTCTCTCAGTGGATTCTCGATATCAAAAAATAATCGCAACGAACGGAGAAATCGACTTCAATTTAATCGAGTCATCGAGCGGTGAATTACAATCGAATTAATTAAAACTCAAATCAAATCAGTCGTCATCAATTTGTCCAGGAAATGTAGAGCTCCACACGGAGTTGACTCCCCACCTCAGCTGGTACTGGTGGTTCCATTCAAATATATCGACGTATCGGGCAAAACTAAAATTACTGCCACCGCGTAACACCAATTCGATAAACCATATTACAACAATCTCCCCTACCTCCACCTTCAACTATCGCATTAAAGTGTTACCAAGGGCCCCGGCCATTAGTATTAACCAATACATAATGTACATCTCCTGATGTACACACGGTTCGGCCTATGCACACCAGCGATTTCCTCCGCTCATGTAGAGATTGAAATGGAGAAGTGTAGATAGAGATGGAGAATGGAATTCACGGGTGCCGCAACGATAGCTCGTAATGTAACTTAACGTGTAACTGCGGGTGTAAACAACGAAGCTACCGCCGAAAGCCGTAACGTACTCCGGTGGGTTTGCATGGTGCGTAACGAGCGGCCATGATAATCGCCGCCACGAGGGAAATTAACTATCAAATGCGTATATTCCAGGGGCCCCAACGATTTCTGTACCCAACAATTATTGCAATATTCCAACGACGTGTCCGTCGGACCCTTGAATTGCCGTTGCTTATCGCGTTGTTTCATGTGCATTGTAAACATCACTGAGGAATGATTATACGGTTGTAACTGGCGTTTAACACTATTATTTAAATTAAGGGAGTGGATGATTTATTATGGCTTGTAATTGTTCATTGCGGCATTTACAGAGAAAAAATTCAAAATTTTTACCGTCGCTTTAAATCATTCAATCAATTACATTTTTGTCGAAGCTTTTCATTTGGAATTTTTCCGCATTTTAATCTGTCGGTTCTCTCTTTTGCTTTTTTTTATTATTAAAAAAACTGCGAGCCAACAAAAATGCACCGCTTCAGTGAAATTTGTTGACTCTTTAATAAATTTTTTTACGTGTGTGTTTAATTTTTGTTGACCGCTTAATAAACGCTTTTCCGTGAAAAATTCCTCGCGATTACTAAACGGATGGATAATTTTTACTAAAAAAAAAATCTCGCCGTGTATAAATGCGAGAATGCGTCCAGCCCTTACCGAAAAGCGTGTCGACTAAAGAGTAATGATTAAAAAAAAAATCGGTAACTCAATCGGTGCGAATGTATCTTTATAACGCGATGTAAATTATTGTCCGATCATATTTATCGCTAGGGGGAAAATTTATGGTCGATCCGGTGTCTCTCGCTGAGCCACGCATGACGGCTATCGCGGATAAAAACCGGACGTGCAATTCATCGCTTCATCTCTCCCGTAACCTGCCTTCTTCGCGATCTGAATATCACCGGTTGAACTAGTTCCCGACAACTTCGCCTACTGATACCCCGAGTAATAGCAGTAAAAAATCACCAAGGAGATAAATACCGACCTCTTCACCAATCGGGATATACCTACGCGAATCCCAACCAGTAGATCGGCTTCATTGGGGCGCTCCCGGGACATATTTATAGCTTCGCGAAATAACGATCGGAGCACACGCCAAAATTTATCGCTACGTAATGCAGTCTAAATGATGCACTCGGCATGAATCAAAATCAAACCAAAAATGGCGGACAGGGTGGGAGTATCATTTTATGGAGGAAAAAAAAAATTGATGATCGATGGGTGGGGCGTCTCGCTCACGATTGCTTCCATTTTCTCAATTTTTCTGATACTACCTCAAGAAAAATATCTAATTCCGCTCATCGAATATTCTTTGGACAACCAATCAGAATTTACGCACTTAATCTAGCTTTAAATTCTTGTCTAAAAAATATTTTATTGGCGAAATTGTATTTTTTGACAGACTGAGCGCAAAATGTCATTTTCCGCGCGCAAATTTCCACTCCCTACAGTGTCGAAAAATAGGATTCGACTTGTGGGATTAGAAAATGTAGTATTTTTCTCGATTTGCAGTCAGTACCAGCCGTATCCACAATTATTCCGATATTTTTTTAAATGATTAAAAAAAATTATTTTACGTTTATCCTCCCGACAAAAACAAAATTATTTTGATAAATGAAAAATATTTCAAAACGATTCCGGGAAATAGAGGACTCAAAGCCCATGGATTTCAAAAGCCCGGGGATTTTTAATGTTACACAACAGTTGTTTACATGAATCGACCCACTAGATTTTCTCCCTTTTATGATTTCATTATTTTTAGTTTTCATGTTACCTTTGCATATACCCCACACATACCCACAACCGATGCAGTGTGATACGCATTAAATATCCACTGTATACGGGGATTTGTTGGATCGACGGAGATTTAAGCCGATCGAATATACACGCAATTCTATAGACTCCAGTTGTATATATTTTCAAAGGTAAACAGAAGAGTTATTTCAATCTCGGGATAATATTTTTTTAATTCTCCGTTTGATCATAAAAATTGTAGGTGAAAATACACATAGAGAGGTGCATTTATTCTTCCGCAAATAAAATTTCTCAGTCTCTTTTGGAATAATTTCGGATGGCGTACAAAAGTACGAATTGAGCTGTGGCCCTAGGGCAAACAGCCGCGTAATATTTTATAACCCCAATGGTAATATCCGGTTGCGCCGATACATTCGAAATACGATCGTTCGCCTCGTTTTACCGAAGTTAACAGTCGAGAGTAGCGCAGATGTTGGTGAAAATATTTGAGATTCCTCTCGTTAGCTCGATTTCTCGCCCATAGCGGTTTCGAAATATTTCCAAGCACATCTGCCAATACTTCTGGACCGACAAAATCGAATAACAAAAGATACATTCGCAAGTAATCCACCCGGAATCATAAACTATCTGAATCATCGTCTCGATAAAGCAAAAAAAAAATAGCTTCCACAACCTAACGAGATCCACACGCGGTGCCCTAAAAATGAATAGCTGAAATCGTTAAAAAGCGCTATCACGGGTAGTCATAGTCCAAGGGCAATTGTTAATTAAATCAACGGCCGCTAAACCGCCCGCCAGACTACTATAGCCGCTGTCTGGCTCCCGGAATTTTCAGTGCATTAACCTTTGTGCCTGCCATTAATTTTTTCCTCAATCGCCCTCTGCCATTTTCACCCAAAAAAAAAAATGCAATGGGATCGAAGTATCCAATCACACTGAAGATAATATTTACATGGCCAAACCAATAAAAATGTTGGCATTCTGATTATTACCTCAACAAAAAATTTACACGAAAATACGCGAATACGGCTACAGGAGTCGAAGACTCAAGATTTGATTTTATAATCTCAATCGTATTTTTATTGCGGATAAATTAATTACGGGCGATAGGAGGGAGGGAAAAAAATCCATTCGAATGTTTTCTCTTCTGTTTCTATTAAAAACGACCGCAATTTTGTTTGAACCCTTTTTTAGCGGGAGGTCAAGCGTCAAAATTGTGCGATAAATGGCGAAAAAAATTGAGGTTTTTTTCGCCAACTATTTCCCGGTAAATATCGTCCGCAAGTGCATAGGGAAAGGCTTTTCGAGTCGACCATCACGCACCTAATGATACATCAAACCGCGAGTAATGCGCCTCAGTCGGGCTTACATAGCAGGCGTGCCTACGAAGCTTGCACAGAGGAATCGATGATATCGAATTACATACATTTGCCATGTGCACATGCCGCAGGCTAATAATTCGTTCGTAATTCACTTATCTGAATACTAGTATCCAGCTTGAGTGAGAATAAATTTTGATGAATCAGCGCTCGGCTCCCAAGTGAAATACTACAAATTATTCAAATACGTTGACATTTTTTTCCCTCGCCCATTCTTAAATAAAAATTAGTGAGAAATATTAATTCCCACCGAATTATTCCGCGCCAATCTGCTGCTCTCAATCACAATTGCCGATAACTCCAGATTTAAACTATATTTTATTGACAGACTTTATCACTTTCAACATTTACAATACGACTTGATCCACAATTACGCTCCCATCAAATGGAAAACCCTTCAACTGCACTCGCCAGTGAATTCTTCAGCCGAATGCTGCGTCTCAAATAACGCTGGCGTCAAATGAAACCCGTACAATGCACAACAACGGCTTTCAATATTTCGACATGTACACGCGGTATACGCCCGCGGCAATCACCCGGTTATTTGTAATGAATATTCGAGGACCAGAGTTTGATACAACATTGGGAGTGGAATTTTTTTTTTTGTTTTTTCTGGCCAAAAAATACACCACAATTATTCATCGGATTCCGCGACGCGAGAGAGCTTGACATTCGTGATCGATATTGATTTCACCTGCGGATAAAATATCACATAAATCCCCCCCCTCCTCCCCAGTAACGAGTAGCTTGTGCACTTAGGAGTGCAAAATTGTACATACGTGCACTGAGTTTGAGACGTGTTTTCCAATCAATATGGTAATTAAGTATCAAACGGTGAATTTGACTTTACAACGTCGTTCTTGGTTATTGCCACGATAGATTCGTCACGGATCGTCCTTGATAAAGTGGATGGTGTGGAGGAGAAAAAAAAAAATGAGTTGGGGCAGAGGACTCGGAGTGAGTTGGTGAGGGAGGGGGAGGGGTGGAAAATATAATCGTGAAATAATCAAGTCGATGGGCAAAAGCCGGTGTATAATCGTTCGAACCGGTAGGATATAAATAATTTATGTGTCGAGGGCTCGAACCATGAATTTTTATGAACGTCCGACACGTCGCTCCGAGTTTTTCGCGTTTCATTGCATACTGGTATAGAGAGCTTATAAACTCACCAGCTGAAGTAAGACATTACGGGTTATATTAATTTCATTAATAGAACTTTAATAAAATAATGGGGGAGGTGGGGTGCGGGGCTTACGATCAATTTCAGGGATTTAAGAGTTATAGTATTTTTAATTATTTCAGTTTTTATTGTAAAAGGGATCATTTGAAAATTGAGTGCTCATTAGAAAGAAGTTCTACTCTACACTTCTCTACTTAAGTAATTACTACAGACCTCAATGACCTCTAGTCATCGAGATAATTTAAAGCTCAATTATCCATAGAATTTCTGAAATATTGAGAGTTTTTTTTAAATTCGTTTTTCGACGATCAGTCAAAAAATATTTGCTGAATATCTTCGTGGGGCGGGTGCACTCTAGTCCTTCGAAAAGCTCCTTACGAATGAATCACAGCTTTGCTGTGCTGCCGCATTAATGGATATGGATGAGTCACACTTGGATCCATCGAACTAGAAAAAACCGGTGGACTAATTCCGATAGAAATGGGAGATAAGAAAAAGTTGCGCACGTTATGTGAATGGAACGAGTGATATTGAAGGATGTGGTCACCCCCCGGTCGATGCACCTCCGATAGGGAGTGGACATGTGACACCCCAACGAGACCAGCCACTCAGCTGATTCTTCATCGCTTCGCCAACTGGAACCGCAATCTCCCCCCAAATGGGTCAATTCCCGAATTAACAAACAATTCATTGTCGATGCGAGCGGATAAACATTGTGGGTACATTTTTTTTTACTATTTGTTGGTACTGGAGATATCAATCAGTCGAGAAATAGAGCACGCGATGGACCGAATTCGACTGTTGAGCGATAATCGATAGGCCCCCGGGGCGACATTCTCTCGTGTTATTTATATTTCATCAATTAAAATAGTTGATTGAATCAGCAACATCAGCATTCGCTGGGAATTTATTCCACCGATAACTCCATGAATTATCCGATTGAGTTCTCGAGATATTTACCCAATGCATGACATATAAAATTGAAAATAGCACCATAAATATTATTTGATCCGTCTGGAGTCGTCTTAGGGCCATAATTAGCGTGTTTACACGCCATTTAATCCACGGGAGGTGCGTTAATACTCGGGCAATTAGTGGAAACTCGGGATATTAAACGATGGGAAAAAACAAGAGTGACAAAAAAATGTGACAACCATCGAGATATAAATTCTTCGTTGTGGTTTAACGAGTAAAATCAACAACAAAACTAAATATCCAGTGCCATCATACGATGAAAACACGATATACACAGACTGCAGTCATAAATTAAACCCACTGATCTTGGCGAGTCCACTGTCAATAAGCAGATACATTAAGCTAATTATCAAATAAGTGAAAAAAAAAAAATGGAAAAAATAAACTGACGAGATTCGCGGAGGTAAATCGCCCCTGGGATTTCACAGTGAGGAACGATAATTTTCCCACTGTCGTCATCTCACCTCACCCTCCCGCTAGCCTCCCAAGTTTCCTACGGACTCTGACTCGGGACAGGCCGTGTGCTTAATTGCGTCAATTAATATTCACTCTAAACTCCTTTTTGCGCTTGAGAACACTTTTTCGAGCTTCACAAATGCGTTATTTCCTGATATCCTTGAGGGGTTAATGAGATGGGGTCGATTACACCACTCGGTTTACCGAGAAATAAAAAATGGATATGATAAGAATTCACAATTGCCTTCAATTAATTATCTTTCGCTGGAGTGATTCTCATTCATTTTCGCTTGGGGCATTCTCATTCGGCTACTTATGGTAATTCCTACTGGCATTTTTTATTCCTCTCAATTCCATATAAAATAATAAATATTCCCAATGAATAATTGCCTCTGAAAAATATTTAATTGAGTAATTTTAGATTTTAAAAAAAGAGTATTTCGTTAAATTTCTGAAGACATTTGAAATAATTAATTGAATCCGTGAAAATTAATTGCAAAAAGTACAGCAGTACGTGATATTCTCACGGAATCAATGGAATCGGGTCGATTACCCCACTCGGTGCTCCAAGAAAAAAAAAAGCGGCATAATGTGCATTGCCAGTTACTTTCAATTAATTATTTCTCTCGCTCTTTTAATTTTTGTCAACCGTGAAAAGTCCTCGCAATCCCTGGAGTCGCGTTGATCTCCACTTTACCCACCGATAAAATGGGTCAATGAAATTTTCAAGAGGCAAAATCCACCCGACCGGTAATTGACGGAATGAACCAATATACATCCCATCGAATGTATATATCGACATTTAACCGGCATGATGGCTCTCGTGTCGCCAACGAAATGTCTTGTACCGGAGGCAGTGGAAAACGGACGTGCACGACAGACATGTACACTCGGGCGTCTTACCGTTAAAGTCTTATTAATTAGCGACAGGGTAGAGAGCCGCGGTGGGTCTTGCTCCAGACTGTAACACGCGCACACTGTATGCACCGCTCGAATATATTTATCGACTTCTACGTTAGCTCCTCCCCTCGTCTGATTCAAGTAGAGATATTTAATTAAGCTATCCGTGGTGTGTGCCTTCGTCTATTCCCTTGTGCAGTTGACTGGAGGTACATTTATAGAGACGATGGTTTCCCACAGGGTGAGATTCATTCGTTTTGTGCCTGGAGGTTAGTTGTTTCTTACGAGTGAATTTACTCCTGCAAACGTGATTCCCTTCGTTATAACAATTCCTCCCGACAATTCCTCCAGAAGAATGTCTCAAATTATCATCGAATATCGCACTCTAGCACTTGGTGGAGAGATTTTTTTTTTCAGCCGTGAGATCTCTAAATTTAGGGAATATTACTCGATTGTTTTGTTGCGTTGCAACAGAGGGAGAATTTTTGGAGATTAATTAAAAGATTAATCTTCACGATCAAGTGGTACTAATTCCTTCATGACTTGTCTTTCACTCCGCAAAATAATATTTTGTAGTTATTTTTATTAGAGAAACGTTTACGAAACTAGAGGTAAATGTCAAAGCTACCGTGAACTGTAATTGGGAGGCCAGGGCCCCCTACCGAAAATAATTAGTAAAAATTAGCGTTTGGTAATTGAGTAGAATTTTTACCGTGCAGAAAAAAAAATTACCAAACTATGCAGACGTCTGAATAATTTGTTGTAAACGATTACCAAACGAAGTCGTAATTTTCTGCAATCTTTTCTCGCCGTGCACTGAATATTTTTATCACATTCTAGTTCCACTGACATTTCAGGAAATTACGTGATTGAAAATTTCTCATAATTTTTCCATTAATCGCTTCCTGAAAATTAACTACAAATTGATAAAAAAAAAATTCGGTGAATGTCTTTTCGCAGTGAGTACATGAATATCGAAAGTTTTTATTGAAAAATTCAGGCGAGAGTGAATTTACTTACGCGAGTGTAAATCTGGTGGAGAAGACTTGGAAATTTTGATTAAAACCCATTCTTTGTTACCGTTGATGATGTGTTGACTGGATTTCAATATTTCTGGATTAAAAGTGACAGACGTGAAGACCCATGGACCCTCGTAAACCCCACCCACTCACTCGCGAATGGAGTACGGTTGCGTGGCTGTGTACACCTCTTCATTCCTTGAATGTACATCTCTGAATTTACTTGACCAGAAGTGATGTCTTGATGTCTTTCACGACCAACGCGAGGAGGCTCGATTAACCTGTCCCAGAGGGCTCATTTCTCCGAAATACTTTTTTTATTTTCATCATAACGTGATGTGCTCCTCATCCTCTATTTTTCTGAATGTGCATTCTTCATGCGCAATTTTCAATTCTCCACGGCTTGTTCCCTATTAATATTAACTAAACCTTGGAGCCCAGCGGACATTGATACCTCGTTTCTTGTCCACTCCGCCTGACAACGATGGAGATTTTTGCAATCTCAAGGTCAGATCTAAGCACCCCCAAAACTTTTTATTTTCATTTTTGCATACTTTAGTTATCATTTTGGTTGATTAAAAATTGAAAGTAATTTTTAGTTGATTAATTAATTAGTGAATGTCTCCCTTATGATAATGTAGATCATCTGTAGATAATTGTTACGACCGAGTCGAATTTTCGCCGCTAATAATCGGCATTTTATTTCCGACACACGTTCACCATCGGCAACTCTCAATTCTCCACGGCTTGTTCCCCGTTAATATCAGCTCAACTCTCGACTGGCGGGCCCCCAGTGGATTTTGATACCTCGTTTCTTTCCCTCTCCTCGTGACACCGATGGAGATTTCTGGAATCTCAAGGACTTATCCATGTATGGGTGGATCTACTTGGAAATAGGGAATTGGCTGCTGCAACCTGGGATAGATTCCAGGAAGCTTCCAACTCTGGGTGCCATTGTGCACGCTCGTTTCGCTGGATTTCGTACGATCGCATTTAAATTCGTGAGGAGCACCAACTTATTCCTCTATTTTTTTTTATTTTCTTCAACTTCGTCCTTTTCGCTCCCCCTCACCCGCCGGACCATTCGGAATAAATAAGTCGTGGGGGTATTGAGGTTCGAGGAGGGCAAACGACAGCGGCTGTGATTTCTGAACAAGAGTGGAGGATGAAAAAAATTCAATCTCCTCCATCGATTCCTTGTCTCATTGGGCTTCTCGAGCGATATCCAATTTCTCGAACCAACACGGACATGGAATTTTATTGGCCGGGTTTCTGCTGTACGCACTGGCTTCTTTTTATTCCTTAACAACGCTGGATTTTATGAACGACGACGCGGGGGGGATAGATCGGGGATGCGATGACGAGCAACACCGTAAATCGTATGTTGGGTTGTAAGGATTGGCAACAAGAAAATTTCTGCACATTGTCTGCTCTTTCTCGCAGGTCAGTCCGGTTTTCACGCCCGGGAATAATAACTACCGCCAACTGGACCCCTATACAGCTGGCCACCTCCAAACAGCGGTTGTTTTTTTGTTGTCACCAAACTGGTTTCCTTGAAAATTCTGGTTTAGTATTCAATTTTTTTTTTTTCGCTGAAAACTGGGAAGATTTTATGGGAGAAGAACAATTCGCTCTTCGTTGCTCGATATTTCATGGCATTTCTCATTGTTTCGGGGATTATATGAGCGATATAATTGATATTTTTATTGCTAATGTGAAGAGGAGAGTGGAATTTAATAAGTCTTTCCTCATATTGAAGCTGATGACCCGGGCTTTAACAATTGAAAATTATTAATTTTAATTCTGCTGATTCAGATGCATTATCAATTGCAGAGGTTCCATTTTGCCTCTAGTCTAATTAGTTAATTTTTATTGTCACTAAATAATGCGTTGTTTTGTTTAAAATACAAATCAGCCATGACAAACTTTTATTAATTTTATATTAACATTACAAATTCCCTGAAATTTCAATTTTTTCTCAAGAGGACGTGGGCATTATCCACTCATTCTCCATTAATCAGCAACACTTTCCATATTCAAATGTTGCAAGCACTTGAATAACGAGTGTACATCCCTGACAATTTCGACAGTAGTTACGTTAATCGCAGGAGAGCCATCACTCCACCGCAATCCACTGACTTATTCAACGTGAGTACCAACAAGTTGGATTATCTTGGACAGCCCGCCAACCCAACTCGGTGTACCATCAGCTCGTCACCAGTCCGAGAAAACCAAAAAAAAACGAATTCCCCGCCTCGCCTGAGTTAAAATCCAAAACTTATAATTGACGAATGATTTTTTTGGGCCAGTGGCGTTAGACATCGTTTCTCAGTGTCGTTACGTGCGTCGAATTGTCGATAAATGTGTATACAAAATCAGTGGTACACGGCGAGAGGATTTTTACGTGCTGGAACGTAAGACACGCTGCACACGGAGTTTTTCTCCTCCAGTCTCTTTTGGCCATGGCAATGGAAAATAAATCGCTGAAATTCCCACTGTAAATTCCGGGTCTAGTAAGATGAAGCTGTAAACACTGTTCATTCCTCAGGTTATGAAGAGTATTTCTCTCTGGTTATTTACCGTCATCTCGAGGAAGGCTCGTAGTAGCTACGTTGACATGCCAATTCAACCGGAAATATAGAATGGAGATACTTATGAATCTTGCTCGTTCGTTTTTATTTCTCCCCCTCCTTCTTCCTCGCTGTCGTCTCCCTCGTTTTCCTTTTCTCCGTTAAATCTCGTATTCCACCGGTTTACAGAGCAATATGCTCGCGAAGGAAGTCGTCGCCATCGTCTGACTTGCGTATAGTGTACCCAACGTCCTCCCACATTGAGTGGTCTCATAAAGAACTACTCACCAATTCTACGACTTGACTGGTCCAAATGTTCAGAAGATTCTAGGAGAAGAATACGAGTGGAAGAAATAATGCGAAATATGCGGTTTTCCTTGCAACGACAAATTTTTACGATCTAGAGTCATCCTTTAGTTGCACTTTATGATAGAGCCAAGGGAGGTCTTCAAATTATGTGGTAAAAAAAAAAAAAGATAACATAACAAATGTAACAATTTTTTACGATGGGATTCCACGAAAATATCGAAATATTCATCGAATTTGAGTTTCTCAAGCAGAAACTGCCAATTTTGCTTTAATCATATCTTAATAATTAATGGAGATATTCTGGAAACTCTGGCCAATCTACTCTTGAATTTTTCGTCAATTGGAGATTGGCCGATTGTTAATTCAAGTAAGACGAGGAATTTTATCATTTTCCGATGCTTAAAATCACGGAATTTCATATTAATATAAAAAAAATTGTGCATAGTTGGCAGTTTCCGGTGTATTTTGGGAATTCACGGTGGAATATGTAATCCCTGGCATACTTCGATATCCATGAGATACCATCAAATCCCTTCTTCAGTCAGGGGGGGGGATACATCGAACGACTGTATGGATTCTCGAGATATTTCCGTATCCTGATACCCTCACCAAGAGCGATCGGATACTTGGAATACCAATCACGTACGCGTAGTGTCTGCGAAAATGAAACTAGTGGGTTACTAACTTCCATTGAAATTCGGTGGTTGCGAACTGAACCGTTGTCCTCTGATCAATTGCACGAAGAGCCACTATCAAGAACTGCCGTTGAATGGACGTTCTAGTTCCCCAAAATATTTTACAAACTGAGAGTATTTTTTTTTAAGTTAAAAAACTGATTTCATTGGCATTTTCATTTGAGTGAAGGTAGCACCCCTCCCCCTTATCCCCCCACCTTCCCCTATTATCCCAAATTTCCCGAGAAGTTTGAAAAACAGGAGATGCAAGTGTGCGGGTGCTGCGCCGTCCCTTACCAAAAAAAAAACCCGAGAAGTTGACAAAGAAATTGTTCTCTTTCCCGAGGAAAGGTTTGTATTACAACAATAACAATGGAGTGAACGCCATTTTTTTCATTCGAACGGACACAGAATACCAGATTGAGGCATCCTCAATCCCGAATTTTTCACGCCAGTAACGAGCCTCAAACAATGGACAAAAAGGCACAAAAAGAAGGAAAAAAAAGGACTTTGCTTTTTATTTATCATGAGAGATAAAGTCTTTGTTCGGCTCTCTCTCTATTTTCCCTCCTTGCGTGGCATACAATTGAGTCGAACTCGAAACAAAAAAAAGAGAGAGAAAAGAAATGAGGAAGGGAGAGGACTCGTGCCTAACAAAGATAACCGGACGATTTATCGTTCTCAGGGGTGGAAGTTATCGTTGGGTACATCGAGACAGATCAGCCCAGCTGTACCGGACTCTTCCTCCTCCTTCCCGCTAATCATTTTTTCATCAATGTATCCTGAAGCATCATCATGGAGGGACTCCTGTAACAAACAGCATTCAGCTTCACACGCAGACGCTTTATTTCTTGTTCTCCCATTCCCTCGTTATTCCCCGGTACCCAAACGTTAATGTCTTTATCATGGGACGGAGTCGGTATTCCCCTCCCTTTAATTATCAAACAAACCTGGAGATTTCACACGTCCGAAATAGAATCATTAGATAGAGAATTCGGGAATTTAGTGGCAAAATTATTCATCAGCAGTGAGCAACCTCAAACTCACTAAAAATGCGAAAAAAAAAATTATTAAAATGAAGTAATTACTTCCCAGTGAAAATCTAAGAATACGACCTACTTAATAAATTAACCAGTGATTTTTAAGGCTCATGACGGCTGCTATTATGGGAAAATGTGACATTGATTGAAGTAATCCCAGATTAAAGAGAATGAAAATTCAAAAATGAAAAATCTGACGTCTACAGATTTTTTTTTCAGTTTCATTTCCATTACAATATATCTCACGTCAGGAATACCCTTCCCAAAATACAGCCCAAAGAAATAGCTGAATTTAATTCAGCAATGTGATAGCTGCCAGCGGATTTAAACATTCCCATCCAGATATCTTTCGGGAGCTGTAGCGAGGAATCCATTTTTCATTTTGCGGTCCCGCGTGAGAGTAATTTGCATACTGTGGGTAGATGAAGTGCGAGAGACGGTGGGTAGAAAAGAAGAAAAATAGCAAAACAACAAAACAAAACAAAATAAATGACAGTGGAGACAAAAGCGAGGAGATTTGAAAGAAGGCATCAAGAAACGGAAAGAGAAACGTAAATGTCGCGGTTTTGAAGAAAACGAAACAGCTCCAGAGACAGTGAGAAAGGGGGATTGGGAAGGGGGGGAGAGGGAGGGCGAGGTAGAGGAGGAAAAATGTTGAAGGGAGAGGCTGAAGGAACGAATGATAAAATATGCCTCCGCCCTTTCAAATAAAAGTGGACGCGAACGAACGTACGAATGCCCTGCACCTATGTTTTATGCATATCCCTGAATAAAATATGATTACAAAGTCCTTTTGATTCAACGTATGTAGCGGCTTTCCGCGAAGCCTTCCACCAATGCCTGCGCACAGACGCATATAGGGAGGAGGGAATGAGAGAAACCACACGGCTGTATTTGCCTACCACCCCTTGCCGCCCACCTATTTCTACCTCTTACATCCCAAAGCCATCGTACGTACATAGCTCCCTCCTCGGTTTGCGTGTGTGACTGTACGCACGCAACATTTTCAACCCTCTCCCTCAGTTTAATATAACCACCGGTGCGCTTCAATTGCAGGCGGTATAGACCCACCGCGCTTCGCGCGCTCAAACATTCCAGCAATGAATAAACTCCGACTATTACGTATAGCAAAAATCTCTCGCAAATGAAACCCGAGCTAGGGAAAATATTTGTTAAAATGCGTTTTTCTAATATTCGCGACTAATTGCTATTTTCAATATTTCATCAAGTAAAAAAAAAAAATCTCCGCTTGAGATTATTATTTTGAAATTGCTGGTTGAGATCCTGGCGCTCGAATTCAATTTTTTTTTCTTCACTTGCACAAGGAGAGAAATTTTTTATTAAAATTTACCGTTCCAGAAAAAAAATACTCTATTGTATTTTTATCTTAGCCCTTGATAACTTTTCAACCAGTCAATAAATTTTACTGAACCCGCGTGACAATTTTTCTCTTCGCGTATATTAAAAAAATTGGTATTTAAATTATTTCAATTGTAGACAGACTCTTTGATACGATATAAATAATTTAATTTGCTGAGTGAGGTCACCTCAAAGTGGCAGAATAAAAAAGGAAAATATTCTCAATTTTTTATTCGATAAAAAAATTAAATATTTATTTAAAATGGTTGCACCAGTGGCGAGGCCAAGACCAAACCGATACCTCATTGTTCTCGAGCTGGTCCGTTTGATCGCGGAATAATCCCTTTTTTCTTCATCCCTGATAATGAAACTTAATTGATTTATTATTTCCACACGGAATTTGAGTAGGCCCGCTTGCAACACGTATAAGTAATTGCTGTGAAATGTTACGGTTCCGTGTCTGGCAAGTTTTGATTGAGCCGAGGGTTGTATAGGGCATCGCATGAACTGGGAACATTAGGATTGTATGTGCGTGAATGCCTCCCAGGATCGATCCACTGGCGTTGCCAACTTCAAACCGATGGTTCAACACGGTTTTTAATAAAATATAGGGAATCTTCATTATGAATAATAAGGGGGGATATTATTATGAAGGGAACTCATTTATTTTACAAGCTTATTCATAACAAAAATAACACAAACCTCATTCATTAATTTATTGCTGTTATTTCGCCGAGAGAAATAATAAATTCAAGAAGTTTGGTACGGAAACGAAACGTTAGATTGAATTATTAAACTCGCTGTGTTTTCCGGGAATATCTCTGAATTTACCAGAAATAGCAGAATATTCGTCATTACCTTTTTTGAAGCTCTCAGATTACTCTACAAAAAACATGTCTACAAAAAATCGAATTAATATGGTTCTGTAACAATTATACACTCTCCGAAAATTACTCCAGAAATTTCAAGTACCAATTTCATAACTTTTAACAATTATTTGAATCTCAGAATATTTGCAGAGTTTAGTTTAAAATTTCAATAATAATCTAGCATAAAAAATCCAATTACCCTCGCCTCTTACCCTGAGAAAAACAATTAATTTTGTCATTAACTATTCCTCTCACAAAAATACAAAGCGAGTTTTACTGCGGAATTTTGAAACTAAATACGTTTGGCAGAATTAAATATTTTCCTCAGTGCTATTTAAATATAATAATTCACAAACAATTTCATGTTAAATTAACCTGAAATTAATGAGACCGACAATAGAACTGAAATTCTCCCTCAATATAAAACGAAAAGTAACATTTTAATGTGTGTACACTCACAAGTACCCTTGATAAACCATCATTAACCATTTGACTTTGAACCTTTGTTTCAGGTCAATTCCGTTCGCCGCGAATAACCGAGCACCCATCGGACATAATAGTAGCAAAAAACGAGCCGGTCACCCTGAACTGCAAAGCGGAGGGTAAACCGGAGCCAACGATAGAGTGGTATAAGGATGGTGAGCCGGTGCAAACATCGCCGGGCGATGCCAAGTCACATCGTGTACTACTACCAACCGGATCCCTCTTCTTCCTACGTGTGATGCATGGAAAGAAGGAGCAGGACGGCGGAGTTTATTGGTGTGTCGCTAAGAACCAGGCGGGCAGTGTTAGCAGTAGAAATGCCACCCTCACCGTAGCAGGTAAGAGCTCAAAAAAATTCCTTTTATCCTGATTATTGGCGATTTTCATTGCAAACTAATCGACAAAAAACAAATTGTTGTTCACGATGGGAACAGGCCGCGGCATTAGCCCCCAAAATCCATGCTTTCACGCTCCTTTCCCCTCGGTCGTAACCATTGAGCTGTACACCGGGGGTAAATCGATTATGCATATCCGTGAATCGTGAACTCGATAAATTATTGAAATTCTAAATGTCGAGACGATTTTCAATGCAATAGACGTCGCACGCAGACCCATCGGGGCATTATTCTGCGTTATACGGGGGTAGATGGGGTCAAGTTGTCAACGGAATTCAATGTTTATTGGAACTACGTTTGGGGATCGCTGACAATAAAGAGATCACCCTCTGGAAGGCCGTAAGAAATTCATTTGACATCGACGCCCGGCCGGCTCGATTTTTCTTATTTTCCTCCCCTGTTGATTGCAGCCGGCTTCACTAATTACAGCCGAGAAAATGCATGAAAAATTATCATCTCGGCCTCAAACGAAAGGCCGTAAAACGTACAATGTCGGTAATTAGGTCCTCGGCATGTCCTGCTTTCGTAGAGATTATTGAGAGGTTTGACAAGATTTGAAATGAAAAAAAATGCAATAGTTGGCATTGAAATTAATTAAAATTTTCCATTACGCCGGGAGACGATAGCTCAACTGGTAGAATTCCGAGAGTAAATAGGGGGATTTTAAAAATCCCTGAAATCCCCCCGGGCTATAACCCTGAATATGCTAATGAACAACTAGACTGCGAGTGGATTTTCTCCGAAATCTCTAGGTCGAAACGTACAACGGCCTGTACGCGTCCGAGTTATAATACCGATTAGCTATCGTCGAATTGCATAATTCTCGTGTAAAAGCTCAGCCAACAATTAGCATTAATTGCGATACGGCTGTCGAGTTAGTGACTTGTTTACAATTCCGTACTGCATTACACCAACATACAAAACGAGTGAAAAAAAAAAACGGCATTTAATGTATAATTTCCGTCGCTCAACTTTTTATGCTATCTTATCCCTTTGTTTGATTATTTCTCTCACTCGTCTTGCACGAGAGTCACGACAGGCTTTTGTGCGAGTGATATACATCCCCTTGGCACATTAGAAAACACACCACCCTCGGGGCTTTTATTTCCCTCTTCTCAATCCGGAAAACGCACGGAAATACAACTTACATTCTCGTTAGCGTTTTCAGATAAAAACTCTTGTTACGAATGTGGTTTTTAATGATAGCACGTTTTTTTATTCCACACCCATATACAACAGCGACATGCCCTTTTGGCTCTCATTGTAATTCGTGGGGAAAAAAAAATTTTAATCACTGTTATTTTTTTTTCCCTATTTTTTCTTCTTATGTACACATTAATAACGAAGAGCGAGTGAGTGTAAGGGCTTGTGCTCAACAATTATTACCGGAGTCACGTGGTTATGGGTTGTCTGTGTGTGTGTGTGTGTGTGTGTGTGAAATGCACCAGCGAATATAGAAGTTGTAATCGATGGTCCTCGTATCGTAGGGTTCGAGCGACGCGTTCGGTGGCAATACGTTCTCGGCAATGGCCACGGTAAATATGCCAATAGCACAAGAGTACCCCGGGATATGCGAGAGGGCTGGGGGGGAGGCGGGCGGGGGTGGCAAAAGAGGAACAGGAAAAACGAGAGATAGAGACTCAGCGAATATAATTCTGATTTATGTTGGATGGTGAAACTCAGCTGGTATAAAACTCAACGGGTATTTTCATTTTCGTTCAAGCGTCGTCGATTATTTGTTGGTTTTTGTACAGTATTTCAGGGACTTTTATGAGTTTTAGTTTGATCTGTTGACTTTTTTTCTCCACTTCTGTTGTTTTTTCTCTTTCATTTTCATGTTTTTCTTTTTTCGAGAGACAGTTTTTGGCTTTTCTTATTAATTTTTTTCAAGCGATATTTCGAATGGAATTTGGAAAAAATTCAGCTGAATTTAGTCGCCAATTTACGGTTAATTGACAATAAAAAAATACGCGGCTCTTTTAGATTCAAGAGCCCGGGGTTGAATCCCGCTCTGGATTATCCACAATTTCAATAAAAATTTCTTGTAAATTTTATATCGAGAATATTCCCGAACCCCATCTCCTACTCATTTCAAAATTCCATCCAATGGTCTCCTGTGACGTTACAAGAATGTGAAGCGCTACATAAATTCCCTCCTTTGATGTAAAAATTTCATTGTTCAGTGGTATAAAAAATCGAAAAAATCGGGTACTCTCTCGATGACAATTCTTGTTAATTCGAAATGTTGGAAAATGCCCAATAAAAAACTTGGACTAGTGCCTTTCATCCAAGCACCATCAATTATTCTCCATATTTCTCCCAGAATACCGCAGACTTCTATGAGTTTTCATTTCGATCACTTATTTTTCCTCCCTCGATCTGCTCCCCCACTGTTTATTTTTTTTATCATCTCGCCGTAATTTTCGGAAATAACTTTTCCCCAGGGCGAACTAAATTGATAGAAAAAGTTGGATGCCGGAGAAGTTGAAACATTGAGTTAATAGCCTGAGAGATTTGCCGCAGTTTTACGACATCTCGTGAAGCGGTCAGAACGCAAAAGCACGAGAGAAGAGTAGAGGAGCGAGTCAATCTGGGCTCTCTGATTAGACGAGTGGATAGTTAAAGGACTCTCCCGCGATTCTCCTCCGGCATCAAATTGCCAAACTTAATTCCCCTGACCCTTTCTCACGAATGGCTGGTGAAATTTGTCGACCACGAGAGCGCGATTAGGAGTATCTGTCATCGCCCAGCCACCCAGGCACATACACACACACACACACACACACACACACCTAGAGAGAGAGAGAGAGAGAGCCATTGAGATATAAAGTATGCCCATTTCCGCGATATGGAGGAGAGATGCGAGTCGTTTTCCATTTTCCTAACTCCGGAAATTTCCATTTTTTTCCTCTGCATAATGCAGCGGTGGAAGGGATAGAATTTTCAATCCTTTGAGGAATAGAATAGGGGGCGAGGGAGGGAATAGAGAGCTCGCGGTGAAAAGCACCGAGAGATATAAAAAATTATTGGGGCCAGAAGAAGGAATGGTAACCCAAGGGGTATTACCGTCGGCCGAGTTTCTTTCCAGAGGGTGTAATTTATCGTCGAACATAGCCATTCCATCGTACATTATTCCTGGAAATTCAGCACCCGAGAGAGTGAGAGAAAGAGTGAGGGGGGAATTTCGCCGGGCGATTTTCGTTAATTTTTTTTTTTTTTCGCCCCATCTTATTCTTGTTGGGGGGCTTTATAATGCGTGGCTTGCTGCTTTAATGGGGACATATGTAGAGTAGTCCACACGGGCATTGTCCTGTGGCGTAAAGAGACCCTCCGGAATCACCTGACTACACTGGGCGCCAGCCCATTGTTTCCAGGTTCGACCTCCCGCGAGATCTAACGAGGCTTTTTTTTTTTTCTCTTCTTTCATTTCCCTTTATCCGGCTTTTATTCAAAATCCGGGGGGGGGGGGGAGATTTTTCAATACTGCGGGCTTCCGTTTGCTCATTTGGGGGAATTGCAACAGCAGATTAGGCGGACAAAGAGGGTTGTTTTGATTCGAATGAAATTTCAGGGAATTTTGTCATTGGGAATTCAATAGAATTTAATACAAATGGGTAAATTTTGGTTGAAATACGAGACTCCAGGATTTTTATTTACTAAACCAAATTCAATGACAATTTATTCTTCTGATTTTTTAAAAATTATTTTGGTTTATTTGGGGTTTAATTCGGTGGGGATACTCTCAATACTTTGGGCTACTGTTAACTCGTTTGGATGAGTTGCAACATCAGATTACGCGTACTGGTAACGACAAGTGGGGCATAATGTTCGAATTAAGGTATGGGCGTGTAAGCCGAGGAAATTGTAACCCAAGAGATGCAACCGTAAGAGGTAACACAAGCTGAATTTTGCTGAAAACATCTTCAGGGTCGCTAACCCTTGGCCATAAGCCCCGAGTAAAGCGATACACTGGATGCCATGGGAATTCCTAGACAGATAGCGTTGCTGTGTTCGATCGTGAAATTTCAGGGGCGTTTGTGGACTCGGATGAGTGGGAATCTCTGGATGAACTTGTCGGCTGGTTATTGATTTGTCTATTTCACTTGAGATTGTACCAATCGATCTCTCATGGTGATTGCAGAGTGGGATGCATGAAAAAGTGATGGGGACCTCCTTTCGTTGGAGGTCAACAATCACATGGATTGATTGAAGTGGATGGGGATGTGTAAAAAATAAGTGACGCGGCGGATTGATTGAAATATCAAATTTCAACATCTCAATTGGTGATAATCGGGTTTACGATTAGAAAGGGCATTGGGATTATAACCGACAAATGATGGAGCACTTTTTCCTTTTTGGATTAGGCGCTCAGCCAGTGGATGAACGAGCCGCGATGACTGGGGATTTTGATATTCACAGGCGGTCCAGTTTCAAAGGAAAGTCGGCATTTTTTTGCGGGACAATGCCGCGAATTTTTCAGTTCTTTTTTTTTTCAATTGAGAAAGAAATTTGTCTGATTAATCGGCGGAAATTGATGGGACAGAACTCATTCATTCCTGAGGGCCGATAAAATAATTCGCCTCTGGTAGTAATTTTCCAATTTCCATCGGGAAAGTATTGATATTAACGGCTCATTCTATCACGTCTGCTCTGTGAATTCAGCGGCCATTAGCTAATAGCAGAACCTGGGGATGTGAGCGTTGAGAAGTCCATGTGCAGTTTCGCGTTGAGAAGGAAATAACCCAGTTGTAACTCCGGGAGATACGGTGGGAGGACTCCATCAACTAATGAGTCGCTTGGAAAAGCCCTTGTAGAAAAGGAGAATGAAGGGATGGTTATGAGAAATCCAATGTGCCCGGTCAAGAAGCTCAAGGCGTCAAGTCGAGAAGAGTCTAATTAAGACACTGGCACGACTGTGGAAAATTATACGTCCGCTTGGTCACACCTCGGCACGTAGACTCCTGTTCTCTATCTCCAGAATCACTTGGAGTCTTTGTGTCTGTCTCTGTAATCTTATATCTTAAATCATAAAAACCCAACAAAAACTCAACAATTTTTTTTTAATACCGGAACAAAATTCAGGGTTAAGTCTGCGATAGACTGAACTTTAATGCAGACAGTCGTTTAAAATTTTAAGGAATACCTTCGAATGAATTACTTCTGGTGAAGTCAACGCTGGATTTAATTTTTAATAGAAATACTTCGAAATTGTCGTTCAGATCTCCAATCTTCCAACTCCAATATCAAATAAAATAAGTCACCCAGAAGTTATCCTCCACTTTCTGTCACCAGAATCACTTGGAGTCTCCGCTTGTCTCTGTAATCTTACATCTTACATCATAAAAACCCAACAAAAACACAACAAATTTTTTTTTAATCCAGGAACAAAATTCCTCGGGAAGTCAGTGATAGACTGAAATATTCTAAATTTTTGAGGAACAAATTTTTTTAATTAAAATAATTTCATAATCCCTCCAATTAAAAGTTCGGGAAAGACATTTCAATCAATTCTTTTCAATACATTCCAAGTTAAATTCAGTTTTTAATAAAAAAATCCCGCGAAATTGCCGCTCAAATCTCCAATCTTCCAACTCCAATAACAAATAAAATAAGTCACGCAGAAATTACCCTCCGCATTTTATCTCCCGAATCACTCAAACTCTTGTCATCCATCTCCGTAATCTCGGATTTCGCATCTAGAGATGAAAACGAATAAGAGAAATGAAAAAGAAAAAAAAACAACGGGGAAAAATTCGAGGGAAAGTCTCCCTGTTAGACGCCACTAGGTACTGTGACATTCACCGTACGACTGATGGGTCAATAAAGCAAAAGGGTATCGCGTGGGAAACTGACCGTGTGCGTCAGGAAGCTGTACGTGATCGTTGTATTGAATGTGCGTGGTAGGCATTGAATTGAGAAAACCCTTTACAACTTGAGTAAAGCAACACCGACAGATACATTTGTTAGAGTGAGCAATCAAAACTACACAAAACGTGTCTTCCAGGTTGAAGTATTTATTGAGAAGTTGCTCGACAACTATCCGACAATCTACACCATGAAACTCCAGAATTTTTCTCGATCTTCCCAGGTTTGTTCTTTCAATCATAAATCAAAAGTCGGAAAATCAATGTTTTCCATTCATTCTTATAACTTTGAGGACAAATATTTTGTGACTGTTATTTGACTCCCGAACAGACGACGGGGACTGATTAATAAATGAGGAGGGGAATTTGGGAGGGACGACGCGTTGAGAATTTTTTTTGTTCCCCCTTCTTTTGACGATGAAAATCATGGAAAAATTTTTAAAACTTCTCGGGGTCATTACTCCTGGTGCGATGGATCCTGCGGCATTGTCTCCTGATGGTTACTTCATGTTATGAGATCTTGAATGTGCTGTAACTGTCGAGTGTCAGATAGCCACAAACCACTCACGAAGCTTTTATTTTTTTTCTCCAATGCCGATAGTTTCAATCTGGGGGAGGAATGAGAAAAAAAAATAATGACGAGCTTGTCCGGGCAATAAAAGTCGTCTTGATTGCTCGAACTAAGAGATGAGAACGTGTTGCCAGTGATTTTAAACTTTTGTATCTGTACATGAGTGGATAATGGGCAATTTATGACTTTTTGATTCTTTTTAGATTTTATTGGATGAAATTTACATTTAATTGATCATTAAATTTTCGGAGAAGTGACATTGAATTCAATTTACGGAGGAAGAATTATCGGGGAATGTGAAATTCCTTCACTCGAAAAATTTTATTTTATTCACTTGAATGTCTACATTTGAATTAAAATAAGAAAAAAACAACATTTAATGACAAAAATTCTTGACAATTCGGGGGGAGAATTCACCGATAGACGTGGGAATGAATAAATTATTAATTAAAATATTGCCATTTCCCCGGGAATTATTCCAGTCATTTTTTTTTACATTAATTTTCTCCGTATGAGGAAGAACGTCCGGTTAACCTTTTTTCCCCTCCAATCACCGATGGACCCTTGTCTGCATAGTTGTTAGGAGACCATGGATAACAATTTCGGTGGGCTAAGGTCGAAATAGTCCCGAAACTAAATTTCGCCACCGTAACCTCCTCATCCCCCCAAGATTCAGGGAACATCGTCGGTTGCGCGTAGTGCCCGGGGCCGTCGATAAGTCGATTTAAACCACTACACAGGAGAAGAAGACTTCCGAGAATCCCCAGGACCTCACGCACGAATTCGAGTTGTATCCCTCGCTCATTATCATCATACGAAATTTTCTTTTTCGTAACATGAGCCAGGTAAAACTCACGTGAAGCTCGCGCTGGCCCCGGGGGCCAAGCGCCCGCGGATTAAGTTGTTTTCCGCGGCAGTTGCCTTTCTCATGGTTGAGGTACAATGTACATGATCCCCCCTCGCCCCCTCCCCCCCCCCTCCCCCACACGAAAACGAGGGGCCATTTTATGAGGCCACTCGAATAACGAGAGTACCCGCGATTTCGTGTGCGGTGTACTCGTAAAGCATTCTCAGTAGCTTGACCCTAGGGGTATAAAAGTAATGTGAGTTGAGAGTGGAAGCTCAAAATCACGAACAACTTGGGATATAATATATCTACTGAATAAATTGTTTAACTCTACGAATTTTTGTTTTTCTACACTTCAAAAATTCAGCTGTACATCAAATTTTAAACAATTATAATCGCAATTTTTTATTGACGAGTCCAATGATTGTCAAACTTTTCGTATGTACCTACGAATGCACAACAATTCTCTTAAAATAAACAATAAAATAAAAATTATCGTATTCGATGTGAAATGTTGACAAATGCCGTCAAACAGTTCCGCATTTTGTGTCACGCCTGACCCTGGTGGCCTTTTTCCTTTCCGTCATCGATAAGTTTTAACGACGTATAAAATATTTTTTCCGATCCCAAAGAACCATCAAAACTCGCGTACTCTATCTCTCGAGTATATTGGCTAACCCAGCCACGCAGTACCGAGCCAACCATAACGTCTGAGGGTATTGCGCTTGCGCTCCACTATCCCCTGAATTGTCCCGGGACCACCGTAATTTAGTAAATTGAATATCGCTACAGGGTAAGACGACGTTGCCGAAGCCACCAAAGGCATCCCGGAGAAAAGGCCAAGAAGGCACTGGGGAGAATCACGAACGAGAACTTAAAGGCAATGTATAGGGGACGACTCAATGGCGTTAGATGCAAACGAGAAAATTGGCAAATTCTGCTGAGCGAATTGTACATTAGATTCACGAGATATTACATTTCCATCTATTCAACCGCTTTTCCATTATCCCGATTTATTCCGTTGCGGACTCATTTTTACGCTGACTAGGCGGTAATCTCATTGAGTTATGATCAGTTTATTTTTCATTGAATAATTTTCAATTCAATTTCATGATTAATCATTAAAATACGGAAATTATTGTGAGCTTTCTCAATGTTCCTGGAATTGTTGAGCAAAAATTCGGGGACTCTGAATTTTTTCCCCCTAAATTTGGCATTTCAGCGACGAAAATCCCCGAACTCTCATTGAAACAAAAATATTGAACTTGAACAATTATTAACCCCTTGAGAAATAACTCTCGAATAATTGATCCATCATCTCACCTCACCCAATCTCCTCATCAATCGATCTAGATGCTGGCTCAGCATCTCTCGATAGAGACGGCATGATAATTGATGCAGGCCCTGAGGGTCAGAACTTGGGCTTCATCAAAGCCCGAACCACTACAGTAGGCGATTGATAATCAATAGTCCAGATGATTTCTGTCCCTCCCCCCTCTACCACCTCAAACTGGATCACTTACAGCCCTCGGATGAGTCGCAGAAACTGCCCCCTCAGAGTTAAACGGCGCATCACCACAGCTGCTGTTGACGATCAAACCTGGCTCAGAAACTCCACCCACTCGCCAGGCCTTTGAAACAAGTATCAAACAGTCCCTGACAACAGTTTTCAAAGTGTGTACACAACTTTGTAGTTTGCAATGGTGGAGTTTGCGGTGGCAATTATTCCACGAAGGGCACCGCAGAGATTCGCGAGTGATTCTGATAATGTTGAATGTCAGATGGTGGAGGGAGAGCAGGCCAGTTGAATGGCCAACACACAGAGCCGAATAAAGAAGTGAGTTTAATGACGCGGCGAAAGGGCAAAGATGTTATAGCCTCCCTCCTCCTCCTCCCCCAGCTCCGGTTTCACACGAGAAAAAGAATCCATGTACTGCCCGGGGAAAAAGTGATTATAACGAGCTCGTTTCACTTTTTAGGGAGGGGAAATTCTTCAGCCTTACACGATAAAAACTAGTTTTATTGTGGAATATCGCAACGACTGATGCGTTGTCTAGAAGTCTCAAGTCATCCCTTTCAATAATGTCAAATGAATACTTAAATATCTTAACTTTTTAATATCCAGTGTTATTGAAAATCAGAAATTGAAAATTCTGGGGAAGTTTTAATTTTAATTAAATTGAATTAATTTTTTTTTTTATGAAATTTGAGAGCATAAAATAATTAAAATTCTGTCTATCAAGTGTTTTGAAAAAAGTGTCAATAATTTCCCTAATTTCTAAGGAGCTCGTTCAATTTTTTTAGAGGCGCATTCCTCAGCCTCACCTCATCAACTCATTTAAGTGTATTCTCGAGGGCGATAATAAATCATAAGAAAAAGAAATAAGTGGAATTAGTGTGACATTCTGGGACACCTGGACGATCCATCTAGACACATGGGCCCCTGATGATTTCTGGTGATACACCCCGCGGATAAATCTCAACGGTCGCATTCCTCGGGGGAATCGAGGAGTCATCTGGATGAGACGTACAATGCTCACCTAGCCTGTTCCTGACCATTTCGCCTGACGGTAGAGGCTGGCATGAACTTGGGCCGCGATATAGGCGTAGCCGAGTGTGTAGATAGGGCATGAAATATGGCGGCGAGATGACCGATACTGGCGGTAGGCCCTGACTCTACCTTCCACTGTCGCCCCGCATCAACTCCACCAACGGAAACTTGACTGCACGCCTTTTCCACTTTTTTTTTCACTCTCGTCTCCTTCCTGTGAATTTATAATTCATGCCGGAGTGGATTAAAAATCCCATGGGGGCGGCTGGGCGGGGGGCGGGGGTGGGTAAAATAGGTACGCGAGACTTCCGACTCGATGCGAATTGATGATTTGAGGAGAAAAATTGTGAAATGCATGTGTGCAGTGGATGAAGGAGAACGGGAAATCGAGGGTGGAGAGAATGTAATAAATCGGTGGTAGCGAAGAATCTCGAGCGACAATCGATCTTGGCCTGCAACGCTTTATCGAGATCTCTGGCTTTCTTTTTCTTTGCACTAGTAAGTCTCTGTCCTCTCTCGCTCGGCCAACCGTATATACAAGTCTCGAAGATCCCGGCCCTCTGGCGAAGTGATACATTTTTGTGCGGCTTTTTTTTTCGTGGATTTTTATTTTTTTTCTCATTTCGTGTGGCTCTCGGGGTCATCGCTCTGGCCTTCGTACGGGTGAGGCCATAAATATCAGAAGTGCGATACACTGTGTCATGCATCCGTGATAGCGAGCGTAAAATTATTTATCCTAGATTACAGGGAATTTTTTTTCGCGAGGTGCGACTCGAAAAAAATCAATTCAAAGGGAAAATTATGGGGGTCAGGGTGAGGGGTTTATTGGGTTAGGAATTTCTGTAGAGGTCCGCGATTATTTATTGATAATTGGAAAAATAATTTTGTAAACGATTTAATTGAATTCGCATTGGTAACTAGTGAGTTCTCGTGAAATTCCCCAACAGTTCATTGAATTTCCGATGTTCTCACACTTTTCACTTCCTACGATCGTTACTCTAATGATAATCCAATAGTTCTTTGTAATATTATCGATTTTACTTCCGCCGAGTGGGTTGACTATCGACCATTGACGGGGGACGATAGCCTACTGGACTTTGTCAATAATTTATCATGTCTCGCATGCGATCTCGCGACCCGAATTCGATTAGCCCGTCGGGCGCCACTCGGATCAGCCGGAAATTTGTTCCAGCATATTGAGGGGGGGTTTTTTTTCCCCTCCCCAACGGGAGACATATTTTTAAACACTTACGGAATGAATAACTTGATAATACTCTGCCATTCTTCAGAATCAATAATGCAATAGCGAGTCAGTATTGTTTTGCCATTAGGAGAATAGAATATGTGGCGGAATATAACCAGCCAGAGGTAAATATTTTCCAGCGTTCACTTTTGCTTCACCGCACACTGTGTTTCACGTCCATCAATTTGTTCACGATCAACTGTCGGGGGCGTTTGACATGCCTGACTGTATCAACAATGCGTCCATTCACCTGACAATGCCGACAGGCTAAAACTTTTGATGCTCTAAACTAATTGCTATCATGAAACTTTACACTGGGGAAAAAAGCTTTGTTTGGGGATGTGATAGTCGTTTGGATTTTGGGAAAGAATTTTAGCAACAAATGATTTTTTATTCATTTTTAGGGGGAGCCCAGCGAAACTGAGAGACAATATTATCTTATTGAACTGTTTCGGAGTTCTCGCGTTCATTTCCTCTCACTGAATCGCATTCTCTATCATTTTTCTAATTTTACAAAATAGTATATTAATCAAAAAGTGCTGTAGGTTTATAATCATCAAGACAACACGAGTTGCTTAGACTATTTTATATTACAATCGCGTGACTACATTTTTTTATTAATCTATTTACTTACTGATTTTTTTAGAAGGCATAAATGAATGAAGTACTTGTTTAAAGATTAATAAAAAAATATTGTTACGCACTGGTAACATAAAATCTTGTAATTTTTTAAATTTGAACAGTCATTTATTAATAATAAAACGTTTATGTTTCTGTTACTGAAAATTTAGTTCTCGTTTTCGGGCTTTGAAGATCCCACAATTTAGATTGAACTGCAGAATTAAAAAAATTAAATATTGTTATTAAATCAGGCGATTTATAAAGCAAAAAAAATCATGAATACGATCAATATTAACAAAGGAATGATGTAACCGGGGATTTTTGTAAAATCCAGAACTCACCTCTCCCCATTTAAACCTACCCCTTTTGTCGCCGTATTGTGGTCGCATTTCAATGGATATTGTACTAAAAAATAATATTCAGTGAATGGAATTGGTTATCGGGTCGGAGTTCTTTGATTTCAATCTCTGGAGTGAAACGCGAGAAAAAAATGCCGAGAAATCGAGATTTCAAATGAAAAACTAACACAAACATGATTAAGAGTAATAGAGTTGAGTGAAAAAATAATTGAAACCGGTTGGAACAATTTGGGAATGGGAAAAAGTAAAAAAAAGAATGAGGAATTCAATCGTACCATTCTGAGGCTGAAAGAGAGACTTCTCAGATACCCAGGGCTTGTTGTGGAGTAACTTAACGAAGATTAAGCACTCGCGGCATTACATCCATTTACTGCTTATTTACTCTAATTTATCTTCATTTCCATCCGCTGCTTGTCGGTACATGCCGCTTGCTAAATGACGTTGCGTAGTGTACATGCAGTACAGGCAAAAAAATAAAATCCACGACTCGTTATTTTCTCTCCACGCGATTGAAAACTAATTCAACTGTTTTGCTTCCGAATGGAGGATTTTTAATTGTTCATTTTGGGGAACATCAGCGCCAACTCGATCAGAATTAACCGACGTTTAACTAACTCCTCTCACGTGAGAATAATAATTGTGAAATTAATTTTAATTTTTTTATTCTAAATTGATTGAACAGAAATTTCCGCGAATTTCACCTTTCGACTACAATTAATATTAATTTTTTGATAATTATAAATTAATAGTCTAAGGAATTTCTAGTTCTCTATCAGCAGGAGAGACAGGATAGTTTTTTCTGTTTTAATCGCCCAATTTACTTTTGAAAAAATATCGACGTGTCCAAAAATTAAATTGAGATTTATAAAATTGTCAAATTGAGAGAGTCTAAAGTTGAAATTTTCAAAAATCTCAATAAAAAACTGAAAAAATCCCAAAACAATAATTTTTTGTCGTCTGTAGGAGAGCCTGGGGACCCCGGTTGTTTTCAAATGTCTTCGGTGGATTATTTTATTCCGGGGTAAAGGGGCTCAGCCAATTTTTCATTATTATCACAAAGCCGACGAAAAAGGGGTGCGCCTGTGTGCTCCTTGATAATGGAGGACTAGCTGTACTGGACGAAAAATAAAGCAGGCGAAAAAAAAAAGGGCGAAGGGGCGAATCAATCTTCCGTAATCGGATGAGAGCATCCGGATTGTGTACGTGGGGATGCAATTGTCAAAATCAAAATCCTAAATTCAAATATCGCACTCCAAGTAATCACGGCACCGACACTGTGGAGGTATGTGTGGGTGGTAGATGGGGATGACGAGGGGGTGAATATTCACTTTGGAGATTTGTGGATGAGAGGACTGGTAGAGGAGACTCTGTCGGTCTCTCTTTCTCTCTGCAGATGGGGACTTCCAGCTGTGGAATCGCCGCTTCGACCCTTCTGAAATTATTCTAATGATGGCGAATGGGGAGAGGGATGGTGCTACTGATGGCAAGTCACTCACGTGACGCGAATTCCTTGCCACTTGAGTTTACCCTACGGTTTCTCATTGAATATCCACTTTAATCCAATGAATTTGTCGTAAATAGAGGCACTGCTTTCGCTACGAAAAATTTAATTCCCTTTTTTCGTCTTCTTTGGAAATAATTAATTGTCTAGACTAGACGTAAAATCCGCTGAGAGCAAAAATACTTTTAACAAAGAAAATTTACTCAGTACAAGAGAATACTCTCCTCTCATTTTAAAAATCTGTCAAAGTTCGGGATAAATTATTTTGCTCTCATACTCAGGGAAAAGTCGTTCATCAAGTTCAGATTCTCTTGCCTCCAGAGAATCTTCAACGATCAGCATGAGTCTTCTCATAAATTAATCCAGTTTGCATTAGATCTAGAGTTTGATCATTTGTTGGAATTCATGAATTCTCGAATTAATGGCTCACTATAATGAACTGAGGAATTCTTCTCGCGATTAAACAGACCGTAACTACATGAAGTCATGTGAAGGACATCATCTCTAGTCTAGAGAAAACTTTCAGATCCTGTCGGAGTTAGAAGGTCTCACTCTGTTGAAATATTTTCTTCTCTCACTCTAGGATTAACATCATTTATCAGAGTTCCTGATTTTAGGAATTGAAAAGATAATATTTATTGTATCAATTGAGTGAACTTTGGCAATAGTCATTTTTTCTGCCAGTGTAGGTTGAACGCCTCCGGACTTTCAAAACAGTTCACGACTCGCGTAGAACCCCATACACGCCCATCTCGATAAGCTCACACTCTCCAATCATAGTCCACTCATTAATGATCGTCCCACGATGAGTTTGTTGCAATGAAATACCTATCTGGTGATTCGTTACAGTGAGTTGAGCAAGAGAATCGCGCAATCCGCAAACAATACATGTTTCGTCCTTCAATTAGTGAAAACTGTTGATCGTAATGATGTAATCCAATAGCTGGAGAAGTCCTGATTTCGTTCACCCAAAGCCAATTTTTTCTTATCTACGAATGAATGTCTCAATTACCGACAATTACAATATTTTTAAAACTACAATTACTCGTTAAAAAAATATATAACATCGCCAGTCAAATATTCTTCTGACGATAATTTTAAACAGTTTTATTATAGAAATCTCGGGCATTTGATTGTCGCGCCTCAATTTAAAATTCGAGAAATTTCCGGATAAAAAAAATATTTGTTTATTGCGCTAATTTTGCGGAGTGAGTCACTAGAGAGAGCGAAGAGATAGCTCAACCGTTAGTATTTCTCAACAAACGCCGGAGAAAACGATCGAAAAGATTCCAATGGAAAAGGGGTTGAGTCGTATTTTGTGGCAGAACGATGACTGGCAACGATAAATAAGTGCTTTTTACGTTGATCACTGGACCCTCGTCTCGGTGGATCGTTTGGCTGGAGGGCACTGAGTTGGTACCCAGGTGACTGACATTACTCTCCTGGCGGTGCCTAATCTGTAATCAGTAATGCCGCACCATGTCATGCCACACGTAGTGCCCACCTTCCACGGATCTGACCACCCTTTATGGTATGGGCTTCAAGGTCTCGGGAATACTAGGTGGCCAATATGATTGCTCGAGTGATGCTGCTCGTGCAGGTTTAATAGAGATGAAAATTTTGTGATGCAAGTGCTTTGAACTGGTCCAATTAAATTGCGTTCGATGATTGAAAAATTCTGGGGAAAACTCTTGAATAATTATCTCCATTTTTTCAGCAGATCAATTAAAATTCAAACAATCAAATTTGAAATAAATTTCCAATTTCTACTGACTATTTAAAAATCAGTACAATATTAAAGACTGTCGGATTGAAAGAAAAAAAAATTTTCATGATGAAAATTCTAGTCTGGAAATTCTAATGTAAATTTTTAATGATTGAACGAATTTAAATAGAGATCGAAGATCCCCCAATTTCGGTATCAAATTCCATTCCCTAAATATTATTTTCATCTACAATAACCATTGAAACGTGACATGAAACCAGAGAAAAAGTAGTGAGCACGTGAATAGGAAGAGCCGAGCATCGGAATCCAGAAATGGAGTTGCACATAAATGCACCTCCGGAGTTGCTTGGAGCTTTGCCCGCCTACTGACTACTCAATTAGGCTATTTCGTATATATTTTCAATGCTCCTCGGGTGTACATTGTACTCAACAGCGGTACGAATCGCAAGCACGTGGTGCCCGTACATCTGTCGCACACCAGTATTCGCACCCAGTCCTCAGGAGCCTCCCCACCCTTTCCCGGTGCTCTTTATTTTCATTTTTTTTTCTTTTTCACTCGGCTTTTTCGCACTCCCTAAACCATTATCATCATCACCCGGGCGCGGGTGCACAGTGCCCATTGTACCATTTGCCGACTACTAGAATACGAGTTTTTTTTTTCCCCCTTTCTTATGACACATGTGCTATAGTTCAACTCAACAGGGATAAGATATTAATAAAATGTGTGTTTGAGGGCTGAGGGAAGAGTTTTCTTGTGCACGTGTCGGACTTTTCTGTGTTTGTTGCTCGTTTCAACTAATTGGCACGTGTCCGGGGAGGGGGGCGATTTGTTGGAGCGAAGGATCGACCATCAGGAGATTAAGAAATCCTCGGGATTGATGGATTATCTGAGAGGGACGGAATGGCCGAGTGGGTTTGTTCGAATTAATAAAATCTCTTGATTTATTTTTTTTAATTTTAGCGAAAAATTGGAAATTCAATTGGTTTTTTTCTCCAATTGCCAGCCAACCGTCCGCAAAGTTCTGATTTTTCGAGTGGTGAGCATGAAAGGGGTCCATTCCAAACAAGTCTTATTAAAAAGTAAAAAATTTAGGAATTCCAGGAATTCACAATCATTCACTTCCCGTTATAATGCACTCCTGCAATATTCCGTTGTATCGCCAACAGGCGAAAGATGTTCAGTTGAGTGAAAAAAAAAAATCAAATAACGATCCCCCGACGCAGTCCCCACACCGTCGCTCCTCCCTTATATTAAATTGTTGCCAGATTTTTTTCTCCACCTTCGACACACGACAAAGGAAGGGAAAATGACGGCAGTACCTAATCGATCAGAAAATCGGGTAGATTATTAAATCGCAATATTCGTGAGTATGAGTTTTTTTTTTTTTTCATACCCAAGCCCTTTGTCATCAACAGCAGCTGTGACAGTCGTTTGAGCTCATCAAAATCGACAATTCATTTTTATTTTTATTTCTGTATCAAATCGACGAATTATCTGTTATCAAATTTTCCGTTTCACTGGGAGACCGAAACCAGGCAAATGTATGTGACAGTGTAGATTGAATGAAACGAGCTCGGGGAATTGTAGGCGACCACACATCTATCTCCAGGGAATCACTCTGTTCTATTTAAATCTGAGGTCCACTGGGATATCCGAGGATGAATCGACTGTGAGGTGAAATGCAGATCAATGGGAGAAATAAATAAAATGGCACCGATGCCACCGAAAATCCCGCAATTTGGCCGAAGGCTTGGTTGTCTGCAGAGGAACCAGGCAAAAAAATACAAAACACGAGAACAGAAACAAAATTTGACTCTCACGATCACTTTTTATCTAATACACTGAAGTTGAGCGATTCTCTCCCATTTCAAACTTCCAAATTTTGTGGCAATTTAATATATTGGAAAAGAGTCTGTCTTCTGCTGAAGTTCAAGAAAAATTTGTATGTCTTGAATTTTTCGTCGGGGAACGCTTTAAAAATCCGATGAAATTTTAATATGATAATTTTTCAACTGCCAAAAATTTCAGTGAAAAAAATAAAACGGGGATGAAGGGGAGAAATAAATAAAATGGCGCCGATGCAATCGAAACCCCGGCAATCTGCCCGACAGAGCAGTTGTTCGCGCAAAAACGAGGCGAAAAAAAAAAAAAATATGTAAAAGGAGACAGTTTATCCTTGTAATCGAATACAAACGTTTGAAGATCAAAATCGCGTATTTTGGGAGGCGGCAACTGGCGAAAGATGTGTTTTTGCCGCATCTCCGATTCAACTCCTCAAGCCATCTACTCATTGCGTTGAAACTGAATGGGATGATCCTTTGACGCGTGAGTGACAGCCATGGCTGCTATGCATCTGTCTCAAACCTCTTTCCCTCACTTTAACATCTCGCTTTCGCCTTAAAACTCGACGGCACACATACTCCCATCTCCTTTATTTTTATTTCATCCTCTTTTTTTTTTTT